>JAUKWC010066605.1:0-35223 GCA_032356245.1 Endocladia muricata
GGGTGGTACACAGGGAAGAGAGGAGTTGTGGTTGTTGGTGAGTGTGGGTTGTTTTCTTTTTTTTTTTTTTTGGTGCGTGTCTGTTGAGTCGGAGGGAGCGGGGTCAGGATGGGTAAGTTGTTCAAGGCGTATCTTAGCGGGGGGAAGGTGTGGTCGTGCGATTCCTGCGCCTCGCATCTAGCATACCACGAGGATATCATGTCGAAAAACTTTCAGGGAAAGCATGGGCGCGCTTTCCTAATGAGCAATGTGTAAGTCCGGCCTCTTGTCGCCGTCCTGGCTTATGCGGCAGAGTTGGTATGAGGGGCTAACGGTGATTTGGTTTTCCTTGGGCGTGTGTACGTTTTGGTTTGCTGTGGGGTGATTGCACGCAAATGGGCAGTATCAATGTGGCATTAGGGGATGTGGAGGAGAGAAGGCTTATGACCGGCGTTCACACTGTGGCCGATATACACTGCAATGTGTGCGAAAGTGTTTTAGGTTGGAAATATGTACGTTGCGTGCGGTCCAAGGCGCCGCTTGCATTTTGCAAGTTGTCCCAAGGGGGGACAGGCGTGTTCTGACATCACGATGCGCTTTTTGTGTGGTGTTTATGTGCTTTCTGTTACGGCAGCTTGAGGCAATTGACGAAGATCAGAAGTACAAGGAAAACAAGTTTCTGGTGGTAAGTGAAGCGGCGAGTCAGTAGAGCTGTGCAGTATGACTGCCTGGTCGAATCCTACCTACGCGGTTTGCAGGGTCTAACTCTATTTCTGTCCCTTGGGACGCGTCTGATGTGCGGATAGGAGCGGGCAAAGATAAATCAAGACAAGAGCTGGGCCTGAGTTTCACTAGGGCTTGGTTGCTTGGACCGTGACAAGGGCAACCTGGTCTCCGTTTGAAACAAACACATATGCTTTCTTCTATCCTCTTTCCTCTTGGTTGTTTGACGACAAGTAACCGGTTTGCCTTCCGAACATTCTCTTTTCACAGAAAAAGTTGAGAGCGTCTATTTATTTACATAGTGCTGCGCATGCGGAAAATGATGCAAGCTAAACATTGTTACTGTCGCAGTTTCTGTACATTAGTCTCAAAGCAACAGCATGAGCATCCCCGCGTTTGAGCCACGTCTGGCGTTGATTGTAAACATGTGCTTGCGAAGCTGTCCGAGTATCGGCCCTTTTGCGCACGAACAAGCAGAGCGAGGCACCAGGTGGGGCACTTATTATTCGGAAGTCAGGAGGTTATGAGAGGTGGTCTGGCGTTGCAACAAATCACTGATTTGGCGCCTGGTACTTGTTTCAACAGACACCGATTCCAACAAACGTGTTGACCGTGTTTGAGGTGCCCAGCTGTCTTGAATCTCAGTACCGTTTTCTGCCAATCAGAGGATTAGATTCTTTGCAGGACAGCGGTTTTCCTAACAAGTCTCACGTGTGTCCTACACATAACTTGACTGGCCAGAAAGATGAACGCATTCCCTTCAATGGTGGAACAAGTAACATCTTTACCTATGGCCAGCGATGGTTGTTCATGGACTTCATCAGAACCATGATCGATTAGACTCAGAATAGGACCCTCTAACTCCCAGAATTTTGATCGCCCACCACTCGGCTTTACAAGTATTTTACACATGTGGTGAGCACTCCTGAGCTTCTAGTACATTCAGTCGCTGAAATCGAGCGGCGCTGAAGAAACTTGGTTCTTACATCTCTACATCCAGAGATACATGTCGAGAGATCCAATTAGAAGGTTCCAGAACTTTGGTGAAGAATCCTAGTGCCATACGTACGATGTCCACTATTGACTCTCGTTCACAAGATCGCAATCCAATCGTGGAGAGCAATCAGCAACACAATCACACGCCCCTTGCAACTTTGTACACATGCCATGTGCTTGCCGACCTCGGGACCCAGCTCCTCAATCCAGGCCGACATACATCGTCAACAACACATAATGACAATACCGATGGATACCGGAACGAGGTACAACACACCAATATTGTCGCCCTGTGGGGCTTCGCTGCCAGCATCCGCCGAACTCGATGTTCGAGAAAAAGCACGTGCCAATACTGCAACCTGCTTCAAACACATACCCCAACCCCAAATCTTCACGCCGCCAACACACGCTGCCCCCCGCGTCCACGATACACTATCCCTCTTCTCCCCTCCCCTCCCCGCCCCTCCCCCCCACAACGCCACCCATTTCCCGTCGACGCCAATCCCTACAACCACCTCTCAACTCCCCTCCCTCCCGCACTAAAAATATTCGTTCTCCTCCCCGACAGTATCCCCCAAGCGCCACTCTACCTCCTCATAGCTGCTATCACTCCCCATTCCACCGTCGGCCCATTCTGGCGTACTCGGATAATCCAAACTTTCCCCCTCTGGATCAAAGCTGCCCGCACTCTCCTCACTCTCCTCCTCCTCCCACACCATCTCGAGCAGGTCCTCGGCCGACACCATCACCACCTCCCCCTCCTCTTCTCCTCCCCCCTCTTCCGTTGGCGAGTACACCTCCACCTCCTCCGCCTCCATCGGCTCCCCGTTGCACAACACCAGATCATCTCCCCCTTCAACCTCCTCGACTCGCCGTGTCTTCACCTCGGGCCCATCCGTGTCACCTTCAAAACCGCGCTTATCGCCCAACCGCAGCGTGCGCAGGGGCACGTTCACAACGGTGACGCCCGCTGCGCAGAGAGCGGCGGCGCGCTCGGCAGGGGTCAGACGGCGGAAACGTAGGGGTACGGGAGGGGTGAGGGACAGAGTGGAGAGGGAGGGGGAAGAGTGGCGGGGCCGCTTGGGAGGCGGTGCCACAAGTAGAGCGTCGGGTACGGGTGTGCCGCGCGGGCGTTTTACACGGAGCAAAGTGACGGGAGGTGGAGATGGGTCCATTGTTACGAAGAAGGGGGAAGAGGGAGAGGGGGTCGGAGAGTAGGAGGTGAAGTGCTCGGGCAGCAAGGTGAGGATCGCAGTCGGAATGAAGGGGTGTGGCGCGTAAACAAAACGGCGTAGTGACACAGAGGTGTTTAGCACGAAGAGTGAGTGGATTCGAAAGAATAAATTGACTCAAACCCATGCACTGAATTGGATCAAGAATACATTCTATGTTGGATCCCGAAGGATCGCACAGTTTTCCTTAGCGGGTGATCCGTTTGACACATGGACACGTGTGTGGATGGCGAGCATGCGCAGTAATGTAGTGCTATCGAGATCGTGGTGTGAAGCCTGTACTGCAGCTAGCTAGGGTTTTACCTGCAATCACGGGGCTGCTCGGGACAAGGCTTGTACTGTCCCATGGACTGCTCTAGTCCGGACTAAAATGGAGTCCACGTAACGTAAAGTTGAGTTGAGTAGCACCCGGATTGACTTGTACTTGTCTCGACTCAGCGACGGCCTGCATCAGTGTGTACAACCCCCAAGTCGACCTGAAGCTGCTTCGTTGACCTCGACGATCCGAAGAGTCTGGCCACTCCGACAAACACCAACCGAAAGGTCTCCCTTGCATCCTCGCGCGTCACCATTTTCCCCTTTCCACGCAGCTAAGATGGCGTTTGTCACTCCAGTCGCGTCCACCACACCTCTCATGTCCACACGGCTCTCAATTCACCCCTGCACCGCTCCCGCTGCTCCCGCGCGGAGCGCGCGCACACGCATGGCCTTTTCTTCAATAGACGACCCGTCCGCAGCTGTTGTTTTAAGCGAGTCGTCGGTCGGGAACAAGGCCGTGGTACTTGCCGCGTGCTACAAGCACGTCTTTGGCAATGCCTACATCATGGAGTCGGAGCGCGCCGAGCTTGCCGTGGCCGAGTCGGAATTTTGCGATGGAACGCGCTCCGTGCGCGAGCTGGTGCGCAGCATGGCCCAGAGCGAGGCGTATCGCAAGCGCTTCTTTGCCCGCTCGGGGCCCTACCGTTTTGTCGAGCTCAATTGCAAGCACTTGCTCGGGCGCGGGCCCGTATCGCAAGAGGAGGTGAGCTTCCATGTGCAAACGCTCATGAAGGAGGGGTATGAGGCTGAAATTGACTCGTATTTAGATTCGGACGAGTATGAGCAGCGGTTCGGGGAGAAGACGGTGCCACGATTTGTATATTTGGGCGCATATGAGAGGAATGATGACTTTAACCGTCTCAACATCATGCGCAAGTTTTGGGATGGCTGCTCGACGAGCACTGTGTCGGGATCCACCGCGCCTGGAAAGCCTATCCCTGCCCAGCTCACAATGGGACATGGAGGATATGTGAATGGGTTTGTGGGCGTGAAGAAGGGCCTTCCGGCAGGGTTTCGGCCGGAACCGTCGACGAGCACAAAACCCTCGTCGCTTCCGATGAATGCGCGAGCACCCTTACGAGTCAGATTTAAAGTTGCAGAGAATTGCTACAGAGTTTTTGAGGTTCCCCCATCGGTTCCCAAGGAAGAGCCTATGTGGAAAAAAGAACGGCAGGGCACTAAGAAGTGGAATGGTGTGTGGTTCTAAGAAAGTCGTGCGTGCTGTGTGTGTGTGAAGTGTGCAACTATAATAGTGGATTGTACAAGCGATTTGCGGCAGAAGAAACGATTCTTTAGGTCCTCCTGATATTAGATCATTTTCTATCACGAGTTACTTGCTTAAAGGTAGCTACCATTCCGTGATTATTATCAAGTGTCGAGATATTATTCTGCAGTCTTTCGCGATTTCTCCTGTAATTGTCAGACGTGCTGTACCACTTTGTGATCGACATCCACATGAGGGGTTCAACTTCTGAGTGAAAACGGTGGAATGATGCGAAATTATATGTAGCAAAGTCTCATCCCCCGAAATGCTGTCGTCACTGGAGCCGAGAACAGGTCAAGGTTGTCAATTATACAGCCGTCTGCTTTGCCGTGGAGGGGTTCCGGTCGTCACCACGAGGCCACTTGCGTAGCTCACACTGGAATCTGACATTGACATACACCGAGAGCTTTGTTCGTATCTAACGAATTGAGTTGTGATGATGCGGTCTACGTGCGCCGAACAGGCCGCAAGAGCACTCATAAGAACTCCGATAGGATGCCTACCGCAAATAGTATTCCCGGTCCGTCTCTGGTAGGAACAAAATGCAGAGTGGTCACCACTTTGAATACACCTAATGGCCTCTCGATCTAAACGCTCAATACTTTGCCATATGAACTCACTCTGACGGTCCACCCGCGTGTATCTGAACCTCGTACCCCAATGACAGAAGTCGGAGGAGACAACAAAGAATGTCTCTCCATCACCAAACCATGAAGAAAACACGCGTCCAAACTGCCGCTCCTTCTCTTCACTCAAACTACCGACAACAATCGGCACAATTTGTACTTGCCGGTCTGCAAACACGTGTCGTATGTATGGCAGATGCATTTCGATGGAGTGTTCAGCTTCATCCATATCACGAGCCATTTTAACAAAGCGCACTCCGCCATCACGGTGTTCTACCAAACCGTCGGCAACCTCACGGTCCACAGGCAAGTCTCCGAGGGGGGTTTCCAGTGTGTGCGCTTCAGAAACGGCACAGCGATTCTCCAAGTAGGCATGATGACTAGGGCCGAGAATAAACACACGCGAAAATCTGCGAGGATCTATTTGAGAGTAAGCGTACGCCGCTGCCTTCCCAGAATACGAATAACCTGCGTGGGGGGCAATGATTGCTATCACCACCCGGTTGTGAGCTGAACCATACGCAGAACGGTCACGCGAGGCAGAGGACAACCACCCGGACAGCGATTTTCGCAGTTTGGATGGAGAAGAATCGTACCAAGAGCCGGCGTGCGAAGCACGACGCCTTCTGGAGGACATGACCGGAAGCCCCTGGTTAGAACTTTCCCAACCTACCTCGGGTGTCTTGCCATCAGGCGGGCTCTCACCTGACAGCATTATAAGGAGAAAAAACACGCACGTAGACCTCGCAGATGGCACAAATTTACCGCAACGCTAACCGGGCACAGGATGATATTCTGGTCGCGGAGAGACGAAGCGGGATCCTGCGTGGGAGATGAAGCAGAAGCGCCGAATGGGGTCGCGAGCCGTTAGACGGACGGATGGTTGGAAGCGCCAACTGGCGGCGTTTCTAATAGGGTGAAGCGTGAGAAAAAATGCCGCTACGAGTCAGCAAAAGCTATAAGTGGTGTGGTAGGCACAGATCAGATATTTGCGCAATAAGTACCGATTTTTTGGTTACTGGATGCCATCAGAATTCTCATGATCAGCCGTCGTATCTGGATGGACCTAGAAGAGCAATTTATGTGGTTCTGATCTTCCTGCACATTCCACGCGCCGTGGCCCACTTCGCAAAACCATGCAAACCTAGTCTAGCCTAGCAATTGCAACTTCCTGCTCAACTTTCCAATTTTACCAGGTCGGCTGCAAGTCACAAACTTGCAAGGGATCCTTTAAAACTATCTACAGGCGTCCCTATTCTTAGGCTGTCTAGCTTAAGTTGTCAAGCCGTTATGGCGTGGACTTGTATATTGCACCCTGAGCACCATGCTCTCGCGAACATGCGCTGTCACGTCGAAAAAGGATGTTGTGCAAATCGAGGATATTGTACTGCTGTAGAGATCAACCGTTCCTCACGTTTAGGCATCGTCCTAAACGCCCACCTCTGCATAAAAGCAAAATCATGGATTGGTCGATCTCCCTCGAAAATATCTATCCAGCCCCTGTAGAAGCAGTCTAAGGACTGAACAATTCTCAACCTGGATTCTCGTCATTCATTCTTGGAGGACCGCGGATGCAGGGGGTGCACACATGAACTTGTTTTCACGTTCAAACTTCCCCCACTGAAAACTGCCGTATAACTTTCAGAGCACATACCCCCGCCATCCACTGTTGCCAACTTCTCCACCCCTGCTTGTTTCACTTCTTATCTACGATCGATCGATTTAATGCAAATTCTTTAGCTCCACACTTCTGTATTCGTACCAGTCCAATATATATGCATATCAATTACATGATCATTACATGGCCATAGAATTTCGAGCGCATTTGCGGGATAGGACCAAGAGGTCTTTCTAGAGGGACGTTATGGATGCATAAACACTCTAATTTATCATTTATTTTCTCTTTGATTTCGTGTACTGTATTGAAAGCATACCGTAGATAACTTACTCAATACCGTAGAAAGAAGAATCTGGAAACCGAATTTGAGAAGTAAGCTGATACTGCGAGCAGTCCCGAGTTGTGTGCCTGGCTTCTATCGATGCTGTCAGGGAAGCACGCGAAACTTGGTCTCTAGTGTCGGATTGCTCGAGATTTTGTCTCACACAATTTTGCTGCGGCACGTTATGAGCGGGGCTACCTGCTCCACGGTAATTTGTGCTCCCTCTCTTCTCTTCAGTAGTAAGGAAGTAGCTAAAACATGATAGAGTTCGAACGCCAGAGTAACCTTTGTGCAGATAACCAAAACCTCGACTTCATCGAAATCGGATAAGTAGTATAGCAGACGAGCTTCGAGAATATGTGCGGTCTGTGTTCATCCAGAGCCTATTCCTTCTTCTAAACATAACAATTGTCTTGTCGTTCAATGATGGCGCCTGTTTTCATTCGCACAAATCGATGCGTCTTTATTCGAAGAAAATGCTCTTCGATTTGAGTTCTCACCAGAATAGTCACAGATAATGTTGAGAATAAATCCTTCTCGATATCATACTTCATCATGAATTGCTAGGAGTTTGGGGCTCCGACTTGCAATTCAAGATTGAAAGAACCGAATTCGACCGTAAAATAGAAGCGCCCCTATCTTAATTCTAGGATTTGCAACACGTACCCTGCCGTGTTCTGTCAAATCCTATTATATGAAATTCAGTCTATTCCCTGCGAAGAAACAGACCTCCGTGAAAACCTCTGTTTCTTTGCAGCGCATGCTTCATTTAGAAGAAACTGAGAAAATGACCCCCTGTCACCGGAGGATGCATTGAAAGGTGACGATCTATTCTAATGACTGGTCGATGGACTCCTTTTAGGTGCTATCCCTTGCCGTGTTGAAAACGAGTACCAAAACGAGCAAACGAATAACAAAATTGATCGATTGCGTTTCTAGGCAAGGACTCCCCGACGGTGTCTGCAGATAGTGGCTTATGATGAGTACAAACTGGTCTTGATATGTATCTGTATAGCCAAGAGAGCCGTAAGGGAGTTTGAGGCAGGGTCACTTTGCCATCGTTTATCAATGTTGGGGTTGATAAACACACAGCCTGCAGAGGGGACACATGCTTATTCTGAGCAGCGAGACTGCTTTCATAATTGGATGCTTTGATTCGAGTACTTGCAGTGATTTTAACAATTCCATTTTTTCATGACAGTCGAGGAGGGACACCCTGCAAATCTTCTACTCGGCGCATTCGAGAGAATTCGATCTACAAATGTAGGAAACGTAACAATAAGGAAAGCTGGTGGAATTGATTGCTTGTTCATCAATAACAAAGCTTTCATTTTATGCACCTTTTCGTGGCGAACAGAATAGTCTTCTACACGTCCCGACATGCATATTACCCGCCTTATTCATGAATAAACGGTTATATAGACTCTTCTCGTGATCATCTATTCAATTCTGTTCTCTGTTACAACTTCTCTCGCAATGAAGGCTCGCCTTCGAGGGGACGCCCAGTGGCTCTCTCATCTTGTTTCACGCCAGCAAAGGCATTTGGATGCGAGACTGAGGCATTGGGCAAGAAAACCGCGCTGCCGATTCCTGTTGGTGAGATGTTGTTTGTGGCTGAGTCGCTACCAACCTTGTATAATTTTGCAGAGCAATTTTCTAAATACAATTGCTCGTCCGCTGCTGCGACGTCACTCCTGGGGCGTTTCAGGGTTTGTACTTGGTATGGGGTGTGCCCGATCGGCATCGTTCGAAAAGGAAATTGATCTGTATGCTCGGTTGGAATTGGAACAGTCACATAATTTCCAATATTTGTAGGGTGAGGACGGTGTTGCTTGAATGGTATCGACGTTGGACCCGCCAAATGCAATGGCTTCGTGGATTGCTGTGATCTTGAATCTCTCGAATTCTTCGATTGCTTGTTCGTTGTAGTTGCTCTCTTCAATTGTTGAACACTTGCGGCAGACTTTCTCCCTCCCCGCTCCTGCTTTTTTATGCCCTTCACTAGTGCTTCGCCATCATTGTCTTTCTCAGAAGGAAGAGCCGGTGCTCCAGCTGGCTCACCCGCAGCCGCCGCCGCTGCTGCTGCCGACTCTTTCCGAAGTCGTCGACGAAGGTTGTTTTTCTGGTATTGGTGACACCGCGCTCGTTTTGGACATATGTTTCTGCAGTGCATGCAAGTCCAAGACGAGTTTGGCTCTTTAGCATGGTAGAACGAACCTCTTTGATGCAAAAGCAGGCATTTGTCGCACATAACTTTTCGACAGAGTCCAATTCGCGTGTTTGCACAGGCTGCCAGCTCGATAGTATTCGAGGCTCTGCCGCAGACATGACAATAATTCGACGCGCTAGCTCCTTCAGAATAGCGCATTTTGGGCTGAGCGGGATCTGTCGTCGTTTCTTCGAAAGAAGAAACGGATCGAGTACAAAGAGTATTCGATGCCCTGCTATGACCGCTCGGAATGCGATTCAGCGCTAGTTGAGCTGCTGTGCTGCTTGGAATAGGCACTTTCTCAACCGTCTGTCTACTAGCATTTGGATCGCAGTTTTGCACGTTCGGCTGGAGGACAGTAGTTGCAACCGGTTCATCAATTGTGTTTTCCGCCGGAAGTAAACCTACTGTATCAATATCAACCATGGGTAGCTGCAGAGCTGCCTTCGTCTCATCCCTTTCAGATTTTTGTTCCGATAAGTCACCCTTTTCATTTCTCAGTTCCAGTAGGTCGTGATCAGCAGTGACACCATATGGAAATAACTCATCGCCGGTTATGTGTGGCAATAGGTTTGTCGGGATTCGAAATGGGTCTACGCATGCTGATACATCTTGGCCGTTCATGTTAATGCCAAAGGGTGTCTCCAAGTCAGGCTGAGACTGCAGAAGCTCCAAATTGCCTTCCAATGCTCTAGAAGAAGTTTCGCAATTATCCGGCAGGGCCTCTTTAACAGATGGATCTGGAAAAATGTCATCGAATTCGAGCCCAGTTTGACAAATAGTATGGTCAAGGACTGGCAAAGCTTGTACCACGGGATACACTTCGTCAGATTTCGAGTTTTTCGTCCCCGTTAGAAGATCTGCAATTGTGTCGAATTCCACAGATGGATTTTGAGGGGACTCTCTTGCTAAGTCATCGAAAAGGGACGGTAAGAAGCTGCTCTCTGCAAGCCCGAATTCGTCACCAAAGCCTTGCATATTTGGCAACTCGTTTGCAAATAGATCCACACCAATATTACGTGAATCTCTGCAAGATTTGTGCTCGACACCGCTCATGATAGAACAGTACTTGCTTTAAACAGGTGACAGTGATCTGACTCAAAATACGCGTAGAAGTGAGTAGGTGGAAAACACAGGAGGGTGTAGTCGAACTGCGTCGGACTGCCGCTTCAGAAATTCCTGAAACTCTTCCAAGGTAGACAATAGTTTCGTCTTGGACGAAGATGACCGTTCTTGTGCTCATCAATCCATGTGTTCAAGCTGCAGTTATATGAGCTTCTTAGCTCCTGAATCCGTTCTATGGTGCGCGTCCACTCGCAATGAGCGTCGCATGACTACTTTACACGCAACACCGTATCTCCTTCATTACTTGACGTGCTGTTCATCTACTTCTAGTCAGATTTCGTCCCTGAGCCTTTCTAAGACTCGTCGCTTGTCATCAAGCTATTTCTTTTATTGCGTGTCAAATCCACAATATGCCCAAAAATATGAGCGACATACTATGTAAATTTTATGCTCATTAGTCCATGTATGAACATATGAACCTCATGGCTGGCGGATGCGCCTGTCCGGTTGCTGCGACGCCAATGGCGGCGAAGGTAATGCTGTTATTACTTAATGTGGAACATTACGTGTATTGGACCCGGTTGTGCCTAAAGCGCACAACTTCTTGTGCGTAACAGGGGATTCGAAGGCAGTGCTTGGGCACTCTTCCAAGGGTGCCAACTACCTGGCCCCAGGCTCTACGGTAGGAGTCCCCAGAATTAACCATGAAATCAAACCAAACACGGCATATCCGCTTATTGGACTTTTTGGTAATAGATACGCAATATGATATTGGTGTAGCGATATGTTCCGCTGAACGAAGTTATGCTCTTCATATACAGACCTGTTCTCTTGAATGAAGATGAGCAATATCATGGCTTCATGAATCGAAAAGTCACCGATTGAACACTCTGAGTGAGAATCCTGGGGGTTGCCAAATGAAAACCTCGGTTTTACATCCTGAGGTGTTGGCATTCGAGCTAAAAACTTGTATTTGCATCGTTCCAGACATCATAGGCAATTATTGGTACTGGTCTTCGCAAATAATCCAGCACGATGGCGATCTGCGAGAGAACCCTGCTTTAGGTGTATTTTCTTTGCCTCCCAGCTACCTGCGATCTGTACATGTATAGGAATGTTTTCTTTGCATTTGTTCCTTTGGTTCAAGTGAGCTTCACTTGTTTGCTTTGACGCATTGTTTTCTAGCTCACTGAGATATTTAATGCACGTCTGCCTTTAAACCCCATTATATCGTACAGATTTATGTGATGGTTTTCTGCGCGACGTACCTCCTGTGGATGCAGCGACACAATCCATAACAGATGTCGAAAATGTTCTTCTTGTAGTCCTTATCTTGCTGAAAATAACTTTTATTACTCTCGGCTGCAGGGAAAGTCTTTTCACTCCGATTCTCACTAAAATACCAGGAACCAGAAAAGGAGTTGTGAGACAAGCGTCCTTAATGTTGTCGCTGTAGTCCACATATCTAGAAGCAACCACCTTGCCAATATCAGCATTCCGTCGATGGCATAATGCTCCATCACTTTCGTGCTTGCAAGGACTCAAATAAGGTCAATACAGAACAACACATTAGGCATCATACTCTAAATTCTTCTTGTAGCAGAACCCTCGAGGTAAATTACCGAACCTGCGTATTGTGGTTATTCGCGACTAACTATTTCCCGTCTGTAACAAATCACACAATCCCAGAGCGACATGCTTGCTTCTCACTGTTGGATGCATGCTGACTTGTTTTGGCATAGTTTGGAATCATTCCAGATATCGGTATTCGAAATACCCACGTCTGTGACACTGCAAATATCATATCTGACATTTGCCTTGCGATTCTCATTCGTCTTGGCAGAGCCAGTGTAGCAAAAGTTGGACAAGTAAGCTTCGAGCAACTCGTCAAGCTTTCGATAAATCGCACCAAGACTGACTATTTGCCTCGGTCAAAACTTGTATATTTCCTATTCATGTTGCAAATAGATGCAGAAATAGCGCATGATGCTCTGCGTGGTCAAGTGTACAAAATTGAAAATTGCTCTCTTTATTGAAGAGGTAATGAGTTCACTACACTTGGTTTAATTTCAGTTGTGAACACTGCGAACTCTGGGATAAGTGGCAACTCAGTACTTTCGCCCATTGACACTCTCCGCGATGAAGTCTCTATCATCCCTCATACAGGAGCAATGACCTCTCTATGACAATTATTTTTTGTGTGATACCACACTCAAAGTATGTTCGCCTATTCAATTTTACAGGGTGCCATATTCATAATTCATGTTGTACTACTATCAATGGTATATACAGCTGCCCAGAGGGATCCGCTACCAGTGATGGCTTTCAGTGATGTCCAATGTCACGGAACGCAGTCCTGGAGTTCGATTTTTATTTGTTTCCACGCTGATTTTGATTCTCGGAATGGCCGAACGGGATTAGCAGATCGTGCATGGTTTTACTACAACTGCATCAGGTGAAGCAGCTCTATCAGATGGGTGGACAAGACATCAGTCCCAAGAACACGCACAGTTCGATATGTCACCTTTTTTTAGCTATTTGCGACTGTAGCGTGCACCTGCACGGTCTCAAATCGGTCTCACCGTCAGAGGTGAAGCGACGCTGGTAGAAAACGCACCATACGCTTCCAGACTGTCGTGTTGAGGTCATGCGTATAACCATACGTTGCATCTCTGGTCTTCTTCGAGAAGGGCCCGGCTGACTATCCAGTGCTAATATTGTAATCTCAAATCATTTGCATCTACATCCAAATCTTTGACGATTTGTACGCAGACAGATTAGGCTGGTTGGTGAAGCATACGTTTAAAACTAGAAGCTTGCATGTTGTGTGGATGAATGCATGTCTTGTGGATGATTTGCAGTACTGTTCATGGTCAAACAGTTTCAAACCCAATGCACTTGCACGGGGATCTCCTGCTGATGGTTAAAACTGGCGCAATAGCTGGAAGTAGTCCTAGTAACTACACGGCAGCAGTACAGCTGCATCTCATGATTTTCGGAAACAGGCCTATCAGTAACCAGCACCGCACCGAACCATTACCGGACCTTCATCCTAGTGCTCAGTACTCAGTGCGCTCTTTCTTCTGTAACATTCGTGTACGAAATATTCAGTGGAATACGTTCTTAACCAGTTGTCCGCACGTGACTTCTCCGCAGTACAACCATTTGCGATCTTCGATCACCAGGTATCTCAATTGTGTCTGCATTCATTCCAGTCTACACATTGCGGGAGTACTGTCGCACAAAAGCAGGATTGCGTAATTGATGCAGCAGAACCACAGTGTGTGTTGGTGTGTGGTCGGGCTGCAGTTGATTGTTGCTCTGTAGATATTCTGCGGAAAATATGCATACTTGAAATGAACTTGTTTCAAGCCAGCAATGAACTGTACATTGCTGGACAGGTACATGTGGGTGAGTTGCAATAGAGTGTTTTTCTTCCTTTTCACAATTTCCGAGGTGTGTAAAGAAACGATTTGGCAACAACACCTGTACAGTACGTGACTCAGCTTTGTTCATTGGGCTTATTACGAACCACTCCTGGACACTCAGAAATGTAGTTCTGGGCTGAAGTGCGTACGGTACGTAGCACATTGTTTGAAAAGACAGGAACCTTACACATATACGTGTGGTTCATGTTCTTTTTTTCGAATATTATGCATGCAGACGCTTCAACGCCAGTGAAGGATCAACATCTAATAAGAATACACGCTGTCTCGTGAGCTTGTACCGAGGGGAACTGTAACACACGTGTATCACCTGGGAGTCCTCAAAAAACTCCAGAACTGAACTCCACTTTCTCCCGAAACTTGACGATAAGAAGTCGAGGTCTCTATTGAGATGATGAGAGCCTACTTCAGGTGCTTCACGTCCTCAAATCAGCACTTTACTGCTGAAGAAAACCTTTGAGTCTTCGACAATCCAATCGCCTGATGGGTCGTCTTCCCCCCCGAGCAACTTGGTTACAAACGTACATGTAAGGTGCAGGCGCGACTTCCATCGCTTCACCGAACCCCCAAAACTTTCCACACGAAAACGGAACGGTCCTCTAATGTACTAATGTTTCTGTTTCCAACGTTAATTGTACGATCTCGTGATGCAAAGGCACTATCAGATTGGTCCAGCTAGTCCAATCTTTGCAACAAAAATAGGATGAGCAAAAGTGGACGTAAAAATGCTAATATAGCTTAATCTTCGTAATATAGCAAGAGTCTTGAAGCTACAACTGCTAGAGAAATACCCTCCCTGCTATGGGATCGCCTCAAGCTCATGGTGCTGGTACAATCAATATAACTCGCTCCGAAACGTGCAAGTTGAAAGTCCCTTAGAGACAGGTCATTGACCAACAGTCCGAAATGATTTCGCCCTGTCGTTAGAGGTCATGAATACCTGCCACGTTGGCATGGGAGAGTGATCCCAGAGAATCAGGTTTTGAACAACTTTACCGCAAACTCATTAAAAGTTTATTGAGAGTAGAACGGTGAAGAACTGCTATCTGCTGACTGCTGTTAAATATCTACCCGTTCTGATGTACTGGTGTCGTGCCTATATTGGCTTTCGCCACCAATTTAAGCCCCCGAAAGCTGTTTACTTTTCCGTGACGGTCCCCTCCAAGAGCTGATCCCTGTACCCATTAGTCCCGACATCTTTAAAGCATGCGGGCGGCGCGTTACTTCTGACGTACAATCAGAACTGAAGATATTAATATTTCCCGTGTTAGGAATGCAAGAGAGCATATTTCTGTACATCGACACACCCTTACTATGATTTCTGACTGCCCGGAGGATATGAAGTCCAACTGCACATGAGTTATTTTTGCAGGAGAAAAATAGAGCGATATATATCTCTTTCTCAATGGGCGTTATGTTCCACAAACTTTAGTAGTTTATGGTTTCTCCATGCCCTTGCACCATACCTGCATAATTTAGTATCTCCTAAAATAGGTAGCAAACAAACACGAAGTTGAAGAAGCAAGGATTGTGCCAAATATAGAGCAATCGGCCACATCTAAATGTTCCTGCAAATTTTGCGATATAAGCCTCGTTGCGTGGACTGGAGGTCAGCATTTCGTGTACTAACCAATCTAACATACACTTTTATAGTCTGTGAGAATGCCTTAGATATGAATATTCGTCTAGAACTAGAAGGCTATCAAAGATGGGGCCGCGGAGAGAAAAATCGGGTAATTTGTGTCCGCCAATCTTGCATCAAACATTTTCGCCCTACAAAACAAAATGATAATATCAAACTTGTTCGAAGCGGTCATAACCAACATTTGTAGTATCTGAATACACACTCTGAATTTCTCCGACGCTGCTACGTTCTAAGAAGTTCTGCTCTTCATAGCTGATAAAAGTAATATGGAAGGGCAGCCTGCGAGTAGCTGTATGTGTCAAGTTTTGTGGATAGTAAGTAGAATTCTGTAGGACATTCAAACATCTCCTGCTCACATCCTGTCTGACTGCAGTCCCATTGCAACTTTATCAAGGAGACATTATTTACACTAGACATTTCGCTCTTCCTTTCTGGAATTGATTGGGTAGGGCGGGGATAACATGAAACGTGCGGGGGTTTCCCGGGAGATAGGCCCTTCCAACATCGAAGTATGGAAGATTGGTATTTTGGTTAGGACAACCAATTACTTCTGCCGCGTCTGTGCTTTTAAGTATTGTGGTAATGCTACGTAAAAGAATCACCTGAAGACGCTTGGGTTGCTTAGTGTACACCAATGCATTATATGGTGACTTGAGCAATATTTAAAGTGTCGCCATCGATTTAGAATCACACAAAACAAGCGAAAGCTATCAATATCTATTAATCTGGTCGCTACAGTAAGGACATGATTGCAAACAATGTGAAGGTGAACACCAGGGTTTAAATGCCGGGTCCTAAGCGTATGGTTCCTTTGTTCGTGAGCTCCCATATTCACCACTAAGATGTTCTCAGGAACGGAATTGGCAACTTCTTCAAGACTTCCTAGATATATGGTGAATATGAGAGGAAAGTAACTGAACGAAATTCGCGAAGACTACTTGACCATCCGAGAGATCGTGCCGATCTTAAATTCAAGTTGACGGTGCCTCGAGATATTTTCCGAGCAGGTCGAAGGATACAGAAAAGATGCGAGCAGAATGTAGATTGCAAACACTGTAGAAGACCTGCATAGAGTGGGAAAGGTTGGATATTGGGTTTCACCTGCTAGGTACAGCTTGTTTAAAGTGCTGGGGGAAGTCTGCAGTCACGAGAGCAAAAGTTAGGTGTCGCTTCTCTGGAACATAATCCGTTCATTGATTCTACATTACTTTCCTTGGCAGTCCTGTGATGTCGACCAAATTCTGAATTATACTGCAAGTGAAGTGATGCTTTTGTTTACGGGCTGTATTGCTCCTCCCAGAAAGCACTGGGCTTTAAAGCACAACAAGTACATCTACCCGCGACAAGGCGTGTACAGTAGACCATCCTCTCCATGCTGAGAAGGATTTCATGCACTTTGCAGCCAGCATTAACCGCTCATATGTGGGGTAATGGGACAGGCCCGTGAGCAGTGATTTCGAAGCAGCCAGAAATATGGTGGAATGTCCAACTGTTGTAATCTTTCGCTATTCGGTGCATCCGGAAACTATCTTCGAGAGGAGTTGGCGAAAGCATTCAATCCAATTTTGGGTTCTGCGTTGTGATACGATTTGGAAGGCTGTTGCAATATGTACATCAAAACAAAATGAACAGGTTGGCGGTTTGCAGGCGTATGTTCCAGGCATGTGACACCAAACGTTTCCTCGAGGTCTTTACCCAGAAGCCAGTGCTTTTTGTTCACAGAGCCTGCGAGGGGACATGAGGCTTGTTCGTGTCGGGTATCTACAATCAACCTTTTCGTCGTCAAGATTCCACGCAAACGTGCTCAGCTGCCACGCCAGTCGCTCCAGCTTGTCAAGTTCTGAAAGTGATACTGTAAATCCAATATTCCCGAGGGAAGGTGTTTTGTACATCAGAGGGGAGACTGGAAACATTGTAGTGCCAGTGGGTCAGGACATATGGATGCCCTTCAGGTCGGGCACAACATTTAAAACTTTCCGGGTGCGAAAAGGTTGCTGCAGATATCAAAAGTCTGTTCAGCTAGACCGCCGTAAACCATCCGTCTCTGTAAGTATTGGTCGACCATCTTCATATCGATCGTCGTCTTACCAAATACCTCATATCGAGTGCATTCTTCGCTATCCACCGGTGAAATTGGCATACGAAAAACTGCACGTATCTCCATGTATCGTTGCCTGTAAAAGGATATCTACTTTCTGGGCGAGCGCTGAACCCCAAACGCAGTCGATTTCTTCTCAGCCTCACACTCGTATGAAGCATGTAGGGCATGTCCATATCCGGTTCGTTTCCGGTCAAAATCTCATTCAGAACTGTAGCTTCAAAGTATAAATCCTTCTGCAACCTTGGTTAAGAGAGAGAGAGCTACCGCCCAAAAAGATATTTCGCCAAGGATCTGATATTTGGTCGAATCTGGCATATGAGGTCGCTGATGATTGGGCGCAGATTGTGCTCAATCTCTGAAAGGGAACTTCGAGTTGACTTTCTGTATCGTACAGTGTCACTCGAGGTCGTCACAGTATCTGCCCTGCTCTGAAATAGAAAAGCAAGATTGCAGGTATTCTACCCCTGTACTTGGAGCGTTTCGAGAAAAATAGCGGGCACCATGCGGATACTGTAAGTAGCATCTCGGGGGGCGGTCTTCCCTAGACATTACAGTGAAGAGACACTAATGTGTGATGGATTCGCACATGAAGTCCAGAACAGTCGTGAGTCTACGCTGAACGAATTTCTGCAATGGCAAATGAGAAAGTGAAGCATAGCAATACAGATTTTCCATTTCAGAAAACCAACAGGTGAATTCTGTGTTCCATATCACGCTTTCAGAAGAGTGGCACTCCAACGAGTACGAGTGCAACTCCCTTCACGTACTAGCGTCCTTCCTTTTCAGCATCTGTGCGTCGCTAGAAGGACAAAAGGGAGGCAAACAGATCACTCTTGAAGTGCTATGCGTGGGCACGCCTTCCAATGACAAGCTGTGCTTTTCGAAATATCTTCTCGGCACATTACATAGAGTCCATTACCCGCAAAATGAACCCTCTTTGCGGGCGAATACCGCAGAAAATATTATCCCCCGCAATTAGGTGTTTTTTCAATTAATTCGCAAGTATTCTTCAACCCCCCTCCCTACACCCAGCCCCCTAACCTCTACACTCTTAGAAAACCTCTATTTCCGCAATCCCTATTCCCCGAACCCCCTAACCTTAATCCATTGACCTCAAAATACAGGGTTCTGAAATGAACCCTCCACAAGGGTTCACATTCCTAAAACAGGGTTCACTATGCACAATAACGTACCACTAACGTTGGCGACTGCCAGAAATATTCGGGCTTTAGTATTGCGGTATCAACATGAACGACGACAAATCGAACTGAAACAGTATGTACACGAGGCTTAGAGCCAAACTGTAGACAGCCGTACTGCACCACGACGCTTCAATTGCTCACAAACCTTAACTAACTTTTCAGACACTTTGCTCTCAAGAAAGTCACGAAATTCCATATCATTGTACATCTTGCATACGTATTGTAGATTTCAGAGAAAACTACTGCAGAATTCTGTATGCGGAAAGTCTCTACTAGTAGTACTCGGGAATGCCTTTCCTGGACAGAGTGTTCTGCCATAACTCCAGTTCGTATATTTCCAGAATAGTTGCAACGAAAACGTCACATGACTTTAAATAGGTGGCTTCAAATGAGACTGATTGTGCATTAATCACTAGTGTCTATGTGAAAGGGGTTTCTGTCACAACTTTATCATGTGTATATTTCAAATATATTTACATCGAAAACCGTAACACAAGTGTACTGTACCCAGTTGGCTTCGTAAGGGGCTAATAACTCATCGGATACTAATATCTACAGACGACTGAGCATTGCCTCCTACAGTACAGTCTGAGATCAAAATTGTGATTGCAGTATATACTGTCGAACCATTGATTTTGTAGTAGAGTTTAAGGGTATATTTTTCCTGCCAGCCTCAATGTGCTTTTTCTGGGTCCCAAGTAGAACATTCAATAGCTCTACTTTAGTGTGCTGAACTGTATACTATACTGATCCGATGATGTTCAGGCTATCAGAGGAACCTTGGTTTGTGAGCCCGGTTCTTGTTCAGCGCCGTTGTGCCTGAAAATATTCCTGCAAGGACTTTTAGGTTCCAAAACAATCGTCGTATTAGACGAAGAGTTTCGCTATCCCATGCGGGCTTACAAAAGTGTACTAGGGCACCTCCTGAAGCGGAATTGTATAGAAATATGATGAAATTGAACGAAGCAGGTGGGTTTTGGAGAACTATCGGGGATAGCTGAAATTCCATTCTTTATCCACGGGAAAGTAATGGTCTGGAAGGAGAGTGTCAGTATAGATTGTAGGACAATGCCCCTGTAGTTGTGAGCGGGGGTGCACGCTTAGCTCCACGGTGCGTCGTGCCGGTAAGATTGGTAACCCAACAAGAGATATCGGCATTAAGAGAACAGCCACGATATGGCAGCTGCTGGTGCAAAGATTGCAGTGTATTCAAACCGCTGACACTGCGCCACCACAAGGTACTACAATACGTGTACCGCGTCATTTATATAATACCGTCTCGACAGTAATTCGAGTGTACCTACGCTCACGGGCGACAGTGTACATATTTCGTCTGGAATTGTATAGCGACACTATGCCACCGGCGAACTAAGCTATTAAGTAGGCAGTACGTATTTTGGCGCCCAAAGGAGGAGTCGTAAACTCTGCCATAGTCTAAAGTCAAAGTCAGACAAGCTATCTCGTCGGATATCGTCCAATACCAAAATATCCCAGTACTCGCCCATCTTACTGTAGCGCGTGTACTCTATCTGCTCTCCCTTTACCATAATTTACTTCCGGCACTTGTTCATATACATACCCCTGTCTGCATCCCTATCTCCTCACTTCCCTTCCGCGCCTGATCCATTCCCTACTCAATCAAGAATAGCCTTCCAATCCTTTTTGCGGCCTACAGCCTTACCACTTGCAACCTACAGGCTACTCCACGTGTTTTTACGATCCATCTCTGCGAGCCATTAGTTGCCCGCTCTTTTGGAACTCACTAGCTTCCCCATCACTTGAACACCAAAACTGGGTCCCGAACATCAGTGGTATCTTCATGCATTGATGAACTTATGCCACACTTGCCGCTGTGACCAGCGGTACGCTGGAGCTACCCAGAGTGGGCCATGTACAGCAATGCATTAGTGTAGTGTCGACGTGGTGAACAAGCGTCAAAAGTTGTACTTGGTATCAGGGGTTAGCAATCTAGTTAGAAATTGCCTAGTGGACGAGCAGAAGTTCCAGGCAACGACTCGCCATGCGCTGGATGGTAGAGACATATCTGGAAGGAAGGCAAAAGTCTCTTGAAGCGGGCAATACCCGGACAACAACCAAAGCACAGGAACACTACTTTATGCCATGCTGTAGAAACAAGGAGGTGGCGGTGTCCATGGCATGAATATACTCCTAGTCAACGGATAGTATCCAGGGGAAGGGAATGGCTTTAGAGCGTGCCCCCAGCGGCATAAGGATGCAGAATTGCTCTGCCGGTGAGCTCTGCAGTACCGTTGGTAGGAATTCGTGATACAATTTCAGAGTCTTTTTCCAATACCATGGCAAGAGTTACATCTAATTAAGGACGTGAAAACGTTTGTTAAGCTAGAGCTATGGTGGTACACAACTACCGGTAAAAGAAGTACCAAGCTGCGAAACGCTCAGTCTGCACGTGGAAGGTACAGCCCGTATCGAGCTGGAGTCCCGAAAGCCGCGTGCTGTAAGCCTACCAGTACCACCAATAGCCTAGTACGGGGCGTGAAGAGGTGCGTCTGTGCTTCCACAAATGGATGGGGACGTCCCCCGGGTGCAGCGCCTTACTGAACTTTCCACCGGTACTGCGCATCGTGGCGTCTCATGAAATGCTG
The DNA here is from genome assembly GCA_032356245.1 of Endocladia muricata. Classification (NCBI taxonomy): domain Eukaryota; phylum Rhodophyta; class Florideophyceae; order Gigartinales; family Endocladiaceae; genus Endocladia; species Endocladia muricata. Next base: position 21,371 of record JAUKWC010066605.1, read on the forward strand.
ACTACCGTGGCATTTCAAAGCTTGGAGTTTGTGTAGTACGGCAGTGTTCCGCGCGAACGTCGACTTCCAAAAAAAAATTCCTGAACTGCCGCGGCCCGTGAACGCCCACATGCACTATCTGCAGTTCATTTCGTAGTAAAACATCGAGCTCGTACTGTGAATGGTGCAGTTTACTGCAGTTTTGCATCTCACGTTACGTACCTCAATGTCACATGATGACCTATAGCCTGCCTTACATGGATAAGCTTACCTTCGACCCTTCGTACTCTTAATTCCCTTGCGATGGAGTTGGCGCCGCTGAACTGAATACCGCTACGCACAATACGCGCCATGTGCAGCTCTAGGAAGCTGAGCATTATGCCCGGTGATTTTCGGCTGCACTGGCTCACCCAGGATCTTGTCGGCGTTATATGGCAAGAGATCATGTGTAAAACTCTGCGCTGATTTCTCGGACAGTTTAGTAAGCATACTAGAACGCAAACAAGGACTAACGTGTAATCCGCGTAATGAGTGGCAGACCGCATGAGTGCTGCTGGACGGCATAAATTTAGTGCGTGCCGAACATAAGACGTTTACCTATATCCCGGGGCTCAAATGTAGTGGCTCTGTCCGTCGCATTGCGTTCGTGTAGTGGGGCCTGATTTGTGCTTCGACCTGGCACTAGTTTACAATGCGCGCACGAAATCATACATTCGGCACCGCGTGGTTTGCGCCGAAGTCCTGGCAATTGCTGCACAGAGCTAATGCCTACAGTTGAGTCGGCATCCTTTCATACCAAACAACTTTTTTCCTACGCTATACGGCCATCCACCCTTAGAAGCACGTAGGGAGTACACATGCCAGCACCACACTCCATCCTTGCCGTAGCCGTGCCACAGTTGGCCCGTGACGAATGGGAGGCACACACTTCTTGTTCTGAACAGGTCTTACCCATATCACATGAAGTGTAGGAACAAACTGAACCTCGACTGGACGTGAGAGAGAGGTTGTAAACGTGCATTTCCTGGCGTTGAAAAGTATGTAATGTTTAAGATCGGTGGGGTGTCACTAGTGACAGGGGTTGAGATCTGCACATGTGGAAGTACATCGGCAGATGGATGTTGTTTTTCAGATTAAATTTCCCAAATCCATCTGCGCATGTGTTTTCTCATGAATAGATCTCAGCTCCTGTCACTAGTGACACCCCCCTAGCCTAAATTTTCATTACTTCTCAAATCTCTTTTTCCGGTATAGCGGCCCCAACCTGACCCACTTTTCTGGGCGACCTTTCTTGCGGCTGAGTCCAAGGTTTTCTCAGCCGTTATAGTTCTGCCAAATCGCCGGAACTGTTTCTGAAACTGGCAGGTAGTGTTTAAGTTTGTTTACCCGCACGCTACTTTGGAAGTTCCTACGACGCACTTAGAAGCTGAACTTATCCACGTGGTTTGTGAACAGCTCCTCGCCTTTCAGTTTCTCACGCCTGGCACGGATCGTAACGATATTCAGGGAACGTAGAGCTCTCTGCGACAATTCCCCTCGATACTCGTAAAACTCCACAGGTATGTCTTGCGCTTTAGAACTACCTCTATTTCGCTCCTTCTCCTCCCCAGGCAAGTACCGAACGTCATTCACGAACCTGGCCACACAAAGTGGTGCCGGTACGGTATACGCGTTATGCCTTGGACTTTCACGGGACTCCGCCCGCCTTTCCACGAGAAGAGCTACCGGGTTCAAATGTTCTTTGCCTACCCCCAAAGTTCCACCTCCGTAGATCTTTGTCTTTTCCCGCGTGCGCTCAGGAGAGTCTGCGGACAGGAGCGTCCCATAAAAGGGGAGGATCAACTCTTCTATCACGAAGACCCTGTCTGCAGACACCCTGAGTCCCACACCATCGTACTTCACCGACGACCAACGCACCACCACATACGTCGCCATCGCTTCCACCGCCCGTTATGATAGTTGCTCTTGCGTGTCCAGGAGGGCGTCGTCCTTCGCCGGCCATTTGTCCACCGACGGCCGTGAATAGCGCAGGGAACGGATGGGATCCCCAGCCTAGTTCGCGATGAACCGGATTATGAAGTCCGGGAGACATCATTACCGGGGATACCCATCTGGAGCATCCGGCGGGTTGCTCACTCTCGTGGCAGATACATTCCGTTTCACGCCGGCCGAGTACCTTGTGACAAACTCTACAACCCGCGGAGAGCCACCCATGTCGCACACGGTGCTCACAACGCCCTTGCAAAACGCCTTAACCAAGCTCGGTGGAGCTTGACTCACACACTTGCCATTCCTGTGGCACCCCACAAAACGGCGATGTCTCTGAAGCCCTAGGCATGCTTTAGAAGTCGTCCGAGTACCATCAAACAGGTCCACCACAAGGTCCGCTAGTGTCGAATACTGCAATACAAGCTCGCCCATATGCTCCATGCTCTTCTGCTCAGGTCGAAGCATCTTCATGCGACTCCCTTCGTCAGCTCTTCTCACCACCTCTCCGGGCCCCCACCTCTGGAATCCATCAATACAGGTCGTCTGGTCTACAAACGATGCTTGCCAAGCAGACGAACAAGGTCAGGGCGCGGGAGTAAGAGATTGGAGGTCTCGAGACAAGGGCCAACGACTACAAGGAGAAGTTACCGCAGGCCGAGCAAGAGCTTCTTGACGTGCGTGTAATGACTGTGACGACGCTTTCCGAGTTCTTGTGACAACAAGCCGACCTCAAGGATGTCAAGCAGGAGACTGAGAGCCTACGCGTGGCTGACGGGACTTGTTGTGGCACCTAGCCGGCCATACCGTTTGCTGGAAGTGGAGACCATCAGAGTTGCAAGCGTAAGTCACAAGCGGGGTCACAGCACATTGCTGTGGCCAAGGCCACTGAGAAGCAGATTCTGTAATGTTGGCACCGCAAAACTGCTGAGCTGGACCCAAGAAGTTCTCTTCCAGTTTAGAACTGGTTGGGTCGCAGTGAGCCATGTGTGGCTGGGGAGCTTTCGGTGGATGGCCTGCAGGGTGTCGTGCCGATTCCACCGATGGTTCTTGCCAATCATAAGGAGTATTATACGTGTTCCTACTACGATGAGGCGACGGCTCTGGTCAGAATGGTGCGTGCAGGGCTTGGAACCGGGAACTGGTCATCCTTGTGTTTGGACCCCAGATCCCGCCGCGAGGTCGAAGAGGCTGTTTTGACGGACTACAGTCTATGTGCGAGGATGAGGCAGACATTCTCTAATACGATAAACGTGTGGGAGAAAAGCGCTAGGGACAAGCTGTTCTAATGCCTTGGGTATTTCTTCTTGATGTCGCGGAAGACCAGATTTGTATCGGACAGCGAGCGGGCGGAGCGCTGATCTCGGGCACACCAAGCGCGTGTGAGGCTAATGAGCTCAAAACGGGAGCAAGGGACTCCAGACTTCTCATTGTAGCGACTCAGCAAGGTCGAGGATCTAGCAAATGGAGATTACTCCGTACCCAAGGAGTTCTGTGATCTTGAGGAGGGTGACGTACTGTTTGGAAACACTTCGGAAGACATATCCTTCACGAGTTCCGAGGGCACTAGGCTGAACAGGATGGGACGTCCGTGTACGGGTCCATCATGCAACTCACACGCCTCGACGCCTGGTTAGCGACAGTAGTATCCTATATGCAGCTTGCTGAGGGCCTTGGAGGCCAGCGCCGGCGCAGTTACAGCATGAGGCTTTCCAAGTACCTGCTCTCGACAGCCGAGCAGATGCCATTCAGCGATTGCACCGTTTTATGCCGCGTTGTTCCGCAGGACATGTTTCGGTATGGTTCTGCGGTTCAGGGGGTGTTGTGTGAGTCGGTGAATGAAGGGGTGGAACGGTCTGGTGAAGAGGATGGCGAGGATGACTCAGCCGGCCCCCATGGAGTAGCCACAAACGTGGTGAAGATGGATTCAGAGACCAAATTTTATGTGACGGTACAAAAGACGTGGTTTTCGGAGAATATCCCCAGTGTGCTTGGAGGTGTTGTCGATTGCTACGTGGGACGTATAGACTCAAGCAAGGGACCATATGAACTTTGCAGTGGCGCGTCTGGACTGTCACGGATTCCGGCCACAACTCTGGATTCTTCCCCATGCTCTGTGACTGGAGCAGAGAACGAGTAACTGTCGACGCACAGAAGAGAGGGAAGGAAGGGAGCCGTACTCGTATGTTGATAGCTCACTGAAAAGATTATTGTTTTCTTGCGTGTTTAATTCTACTGTAGAGAGAATGGCGTGCTCGTTGGAAGGGAGCGTTCAGGTAGGACTGCCGTGCATTAGGGTCTCTCTAGACCCTGTCTATGTGGAAGCGACGGTAGAGCCAGCGGAGCTGAGGAGTGAAAGGGGGGATGTAGAAATTTAGCCGCACCACATTAGTTGTCCCAGTGATAGGAGAGGCCTTGGACAGAATAAAATAGGGAGAAGCAGGAGGTTGAAGCATTCGTTGCTGCATCTTTGGGAGAGGGACCGGATTTTCTGTGGGATTGACATTCTTCTCTGTAGACCACCGCAAGAATACGCATTGCAGGGTGTCATTGACAGCATCGATTGGTGGAATACAATCCATGTACCGAACGAAAGAGTACTCGGTAGGTTGCAGTGATTCACGACCATGCATATTGAAAAAAGATAGAACCTAGGTCACCCATACAGTCTGTGTGTGTTCTTCATCGTCGGTGGCGAGGATCACGAAGCTGAATCGCTGCCGTTTCGTAGGGCTGAAGCTACTTTTTGCATAAACGCGCGGAAGGATATGTTTCCGCATTGGGTCAAGTTGAATGATATTCAGATCGGAACCATAGTTGTTGACGGAGAAACAGAAGCCGCCGAAAACGTAACTGCTTTTGACGATAGTAGTTCGGAGATTGTCATGTGTGTGGACCGAATGTTGCCGGAGAATCTCAGCGCGGACAAAGACCAGCAGCGCAGTTGTGCCCTAATCACCAAACTTGGCAAGAAGATCGTTGCAGATGTCGGGAGCTTCTCCATGTAGTGACTGGAGTATCGCGGCGGTGAGGCGGCCTTCTTCGTTTCCGAGAAGCGGCATGAAGAGGGTCCTCACGTCTGTGTTTCTGGAAATGGATGCGGTCGTCCACCGGGTGCAGTAGCGTAGTAAACTTTCCACCCGTACTGCACAGTTTGGAATGCGATGGAATGCTGACTTCCGTGGCATTCCGAAACGTGGAGTTTGTGTAGTACGGAGGGTTTTTGCATGGAACCCAACATCCAGAAAACAAATATTTTGAACTGTCGGGTCCAGTGAATGACCAAATCCACTATCCGCAATTCACTTCCTAGTAAAACATCCAGCTCGTACTGCCAATTGCGCAGTACAGTGCAGTTTCGGATCTCACCTTCCGTGCCCCAATGTCACATAATGACCTAAAGCCTGCCTCACGTGGATAAGCTTACCTCCAACTCTTTATATTCACAATTGCCTTCTGACGGATTTCGGGCGACTGCACGGAAGACTGCTAAGCACTACGTGCGCTATCTGCGGCTCTAGGAAACTGCGCACTATGTTCGCAAATGTTCGGCTGCACTGGCCGACCCAGAACCATGCCGACGTCTCGTTATTTGGCAAGAGATGATGCGTAAAACTGTGCGCTGATTTCTCGGTCATTAATGTAAACATATTGGAACGCAAGCACGGACAAACCTGTAATCCATGGAAGGCGTGGCACAATGCATGAATGCTACTGGACGGCGTCGGTGTAGTGCGTGCCGAACATAAAATATTTAACTGTACCGCAGGGCTCAAACGTATTGGTTGTGTCATTCTCGTTGCTTTCTTGTAGTGGAGCCTGCTTTGTGCATCGATCTGTTACTGGTTAAAAGTGCGCGCACAAAATCTTACATCTGGCACCGCGTGGTTTGGGCTGTGGAAATGCCAATTGCAGCCCAAGGCTGAGGCCTACACTCGAGTCGGCATCGTATCATACGGAACAACCTTCTTCCTACGCTATACGGTCACGTATCGTTAGAAACATGTGAGGAGGACAGACGCCAACACCTCATTGCACTCTAACCGTAGCCGTGCTACAGTTGACCCGTGAAAAACGGGAGGCACGCACTCCTTGTGCTGAACAGGTCTCAAACGTATGACAAGAAGCGTAAAAACAAACTTAACCTCGCGTCGGCGTCAGAGAAAGGTTCTAAACGTGTATTGCGTGGCGTTGCAAAGTAATTAATTTCTAAGATCAGTGGGGCGTCACTAGTGACAAGGGCGGTGATCTGCGCATGTGAGAATACATTGGCAAATGGATGTTGTTTTTCAGATTAGATTTCGCTCATCCATCTGGTCATGTGTTTTCACATGTGTAAATCGTAGCCCCTTTCACTGGTGACATCCCCTTGTTCGGCCTCTGATCAGCTCCTACAGGTGTCATATCGAGCGTAGAAACAAATCGATCGTGTGTCGACGTCAGGGAGAAGTTCTACACTTGTACCTCGTGGCATCTAAAAGAAAGTAATTTCCAAGGTCGGTGGACCGTTACTAGTGACAGGCCTTGAGATCTACCCATGTGAAAATACACGGGCGGATGGATGTTGGTCATCAGATCAAATATCGCAGATCCATCTCCCCATGTGCTTTGAGATTTGTAGATCTTAGCTTTGGTTCCTAGTGACACCCCCTATTCGGCTAGTGGACTGCTCTTACACGTGGTATACTGAGCGTCAGAACAAACCGAACCATGTCTATTTCGTGTCGTTAAAAAACAAATATTTTTTGTGAGATCGGTTGGAGGTCACTAATGACAGGGATTGAGATCTACGCATGTAAAAATATATTGGCAGATGGATATTGTTTTGCAGACCAAATCTCCCACATCCATCTGCTCATGTGTTTTCAAATGTGGAGATCTCAGACCTTGTCACTAGTGACACCCCTATAGCATGAGTTCCCATAACTTCTCAAACCCCTTTTTTTCCCTGCTATAGCGGCCCCAAAATCGACCACTTTGCTGGGCGACCTTTCCTGCAGCTGAGCCAAAGTCGCTCTCAGCCGCTCAAGTGTGGCTTGCTCGCCGGAAGTAGTTCTCAAACTGGCACTTAGTACCCAAGTTGTTTTACCTGCACACTATTTTGGAACTTCCTACTACGTATTTAAAAGCTGAACTTTTTCCCGTAGTTTATGTACAACTCTTTGCCATTAAGAATCTGACACGTCGCAAGGATCGTAACGGTGCTTAGTGAACGTAGAACTCTCCGCGAAAATTCCCCTCGATCCTCGCAAAACTCCACGTTTGTGTCTCGCGCTCCAGAAATACCTCCATGTTGCTCCTCCTCATTCCCAGGCAAGTACAGAGCGTTATTCATAAATTCCGCCACACAACATGGTGCAGGTATGATGTACAAGTTATGTGTCGGAAATTCACCGGACTCTGCCCGCCTTTCCACGAGAAGGACTACCTCGTTAGAACGTTCTTTGTCTATCTCAAGAATTCCACCTCAGTAGATCTTCGTGCTCAGCCGCATGCGCTCATGCAAGTAAGCGAATAGGAGCGCCCTATAGAAGGAAAGGACTGCCTCTCTTTTTGCAAACACCCGATCCGGAAACACCCCACGTCCCGCACCTTCGTACATTCCCGTCGACGGACCCACCACTACTGGCCTTGTCATCGTTTCCACCGCCCCCAAGTTGAGCGGGTTTTGCGTGTCGAGCAGGACGTCGTACTTCACAGGTCAGATGCCCGCCGAGGCCCATGATTAGCGCTGGAAAAGCATGAAATAACCGGCGTAGTTTGCAATGAACCGGACTATGCAGTCCAGCAGACATTGATACCAGCAACACCCACCACGAGCATCCGCAGGGTTGCTCACCCTCCTACCAGACACATTCTGTTTCACGCCGGCTAAGTACCTCGCAGCAAGGTTCACAACCCGCGGAGAGCCGCCAATGTCGCACGCTAGGCTTACAACACTCTTGCAATACACTTCAAACAGGCTCGGTAGAGCTTGACTAACGTAGTCGTCATCCGTGTCGCATCCCACGAGACGGCGATGTATCGGAAGCCCTGGACATGCTTTTGCGGTTGCGGAAGTACCGATGAACAGGTCCCCCAAAAGGTCCCCCGGTGTCGAGTACTGCAATACGAGCTTGCTCACGTGCTCGATGCTCTTCCGATTACGTCGAAGCATCTTCATGCCACTCCCTTCGTGAGCTCTTCTCACCACCTCTCCGGGCTCTAAACGCTCGATTTCATCCATACAGTTAGTTCGAGCTACAAACGATGCTTGTCGGGCAGACGAACAAGGTCAGGACGCAAGGAGCGAGAGATCGCTGGTCTCAAGACAAGGGTCGATGACCACAAGGAAAAGCTAGGGCAGGCGGATCAAGAGCGTCTTGAGGTGCGCGTGACGATTGAGGCAACGCTTTCCGAGGTACTTCGACCACTAATCTTACCTCAAGGATGTCAAGCAGGAGAACGGGAGCCTATGCGTGGCTCACGGGATTTCTGGTGGCACCCAGTAGGCTACACCGTGGGCCGGAACTAGACATCGTCAGAGTCGCAAGCGTATGACACAAGTGGGGGCAAGCACATTGTTGTTTCCAAGGCCACTGAGAAGCAGATTCTGCAACGGTGCCACCGCAGAACTGCTGAGCTGGACCTAACAAGTACTGTTCCTATCCGGAACTGGTCGCGTCGCCGTGATCAGTGCTTGGCGGGAGAGCTCTCCACGGACGGCCTGGAGCATGTCGTGCCGAATTCACGGATGGTTTGTGCTAATCGTAAGGAGTACTTTACGCGTAACTACTACGATGGGGCCACAGCTTTGGTTGGAATGGTGCGTGCAAAGGTTGGCACCAGGAACTGGTTGTCTTCGTTTTTGACGCGGAATCCTGCGGCGAGTTCGAGCAGTCTGCCTCAGCAGACTATGATCTATGTGCCAGGATGAGGCAGACAATCTCTAACGTGATGAGCGCGCGGTAGAGAAATGCTAGGCACAAGCTGTTCCAATGAGTTGGGTATATCTTCTTGATGTCGCGTAAGACTAGGTTTGTACCGGACAGCGAGCAGGCAGAACGCTCATCTTAGGCACTTCAGAGACGGGTGAGGCTGATGAGTCCAGAAGGGGAGCAAGGAAGTCCAGACCTCTCATGGTGGCGACTCAGCAAGGCCGAAGATCCGGCATACGGTGATTATTCTGTACCGAAGGACGTTTGTGATCTTGCGGAGGGTGATGTACTCATTGGAAACTTTTTGAGGAGACATATACTGCACGAGTCCCGAGGGTATCATGCTCAACAGGATAGAACGTCCGCGTACGGTTCCACCATGCAGCTTGTACGCCTAGACACCTGGCTGGAAACATTGATATCCTTCCTGCAACATGCTGATAGCCGTGGTGGCCAGCGCCAACGCACATACAGCCTGAAGTTTTCCAAGTATCTGCCCTTGGCAACCGCGCAGATACTATGCATCGTCTGCAGCGTTTTATACCGCATTGTTTCACAAGAGATGTTTTGGTATGGTCCTACGGCTCAGGGAGCGATGTGTGAGTGCGTGAATGAGGGGATGGAACGGTCTCGGAAAGAGCGTCACGAGGATTTGTTAGCAAGTCCACCTGGAGTAGCCAAAAACCTGGTGAAGGTGGGTTCAGGGAACAAATTCTGTGTGGCGGTACGAAAGACGTGGTTTTCGGGCAACATCTCCAGTACCTTTGGCCGTTCTGTCTATTGCTACATCGCACTTGCAGACTGAAGGGAGGGACCGTATGAACTTTGCAAGGGCGCGTTTGACCTGTCGCCCACTCTGGCCACAACTCTCGACTCTCTCCCGCGCGCTGTTGTTGGAGCAGAGGACGAGTAACTGTCGACGCGCAGGAGAGAGAAAAGGAAGGAAACCGTACTTGTACATTGGTATCTCAGTACACAGACTTTTGCTTTCTTGTGTGTTTGATTCCAGTGCAGAGAGAATCGCGTGTCTGTTGGAGGGGAGGTCTCAGGTACGACTGCCCGTACATCAGGGTCTCTTTAGAAGTGATTCACGGACAAGTCATAGTAGAGCTAGTGGAGCTGAGGAATGAAAGAGAGGATGTACAAATTTGACCGCACCACGTTAGCCGTCCCAATTATAGCAGAGGCCTTGCATAGGCCAAACCAGGGAGAAGCAGGAGCTTGATGAACTCTTCGCTGCATCTCTACAAGCGAGACGAAAGTTTCTGTGGGATTTACATTCCCCTCGGTAGACCACAGCAAGCAAACGCATCGGAGGGTGCCATCAACAGCGTCGATTAGTGAAATACAATCCATGTACCGAACAAAGGAATGCTCGATAGGGTGCAGTGAGTCACAACCATGCATACAGAAGAGAGACAGCAGCTCGGCCACCTGTACAGTGTGTGTGCGTTCTTCGTAGTCAGTGGCCAGGAACAAGATGCTGAATCGGGTCCGTTTCGTGGGACCAAAGCAGCTATTTGCATGAACACGTGGAATGGCATGTTTCCGAATTGGGTTATGTCGAATGATATTCAGGTCGAAACCATAGTTGTTGATGGAGAGACAGAAGCCGCCGAGAACCAAACCGCTTTTGACGATAGCAATTCGGAGATTGTCATATGTGTGGACCGAATGTTGCTGGAGATGCTCGGCGCGGACGAGGATCAGCTGCGCAGTGGGGCCCTTGTCACCAAGCTGGACAAAAAGATCGATGCAGATGTCGGGAGCTTCTCCATGTAGTGACTGAAGTATCTACGCGGTGAGGCGGCCTTCTTCGTTTCCGAGAAGCGGCATGGCGATGGTTCTTAAGTGCGCGAGGTCGCGGAGGTACATTCTGAAGTCTTCCCTGACGAGACGCGCCCCATTCCTATCCTTTAGATTGTGGTGCGAAGACGTGAGGCGACGCGATTGTGAGACGGAGATGACTTGAGTTCGAACGGCAGAAAGGTTTTTGGAGTGCTGAATTCAGCGGACGGTTCCGTCCATGACTGTCGTCTTTCGCTTGGAGATGCGGCGGTCATCTTCCTTGAATTGAGTATGAACGTGTTCATAAACACCGGCAACTACATGTTGTAGGCCTGGAAAGTTCCGGATGTCATCTGGAAGGTGGGTGAGAAGATGAAACTTGAGGGTCTTGAGCTTGGTCGGGTGGTGATCCAAAAAGCAGTGCAGCATGGAGGCTTCAAACTTATTGACACGGTCCTCTAGGTTGTCAACGTCGGCGAAGCTCCACTGCTTCTCTGTTCCCTGTCTAAAGCTGAGTATTGGAATGTGTGAGTACTGAGCGCAAATAGATGCGAGGGGCGCGGAGTCATCTTCATCACAGCAACGTTCTATGATTTCTGCGATCATCGGAAAGACCATGTCAATAAATTTGTATTGTTTGCCATCCTGCTTGCCGCTGACCCCTTCATTTGTGTAGAGTCCATTCGGGCGACTACATTTTCGGAGGCGGAAAAGTCGAGACGGAGGCCGGGAACGTAGAAGTCCCTGTGAATGGCAGCCAGAACTGTGTTGACTCCGCGAAAGAGAGCAGTGCGGACATTTCTGCACTCCTTCTGACCGTTACGGGCGGAACATTCCGCTATGAATAGGACGGGGGAGTCCAGCCTAATATACATGCAGGTTTTGGTGAGGTTGGGAGATGCAGAGGTGGAAGTTATGCAGCGGTTCGAAATTGAAAATGGAGCACATGTCGAGACGAAAATTGGACGGAAGGAAGAACCATGTTTCCAGAAAGGATGGCAGCCTCCGCAGGGAGGAGGTGACGAGGATGTGTTGCCCCGGTGCGGTTGCAGGTCGTGCATCAGCGGGCCTGCCCATCAGCGCATGAACAGCGACCTTGGCCTCGAAGTCGGGCACTTTTCTGCGAAGACGGATGGTGAACTGCGTGGTGCTCGGCGGAAATGAGGCGAGCAAAGTGAGGAGATCTGAAAGTACTTTGCAACGGTGGAAGGGTTGGCTGGTTTCTTGGGCCGCTTGAGTACCGATAATTTCCCTCTCTTCCGATATGTCGTAACGGTAGCTGGTGAGGACTGGGAGACATTTCCAGAGACGATGGGAGGCATTTGAGATTGTGCAGCATACGAGGGCGTTTTCATACAGGTGCAGTAGCAGAGAGTGCAGGACGGAGTGTAGTTAGGAGGTTTTTGCGTCTGGTGCACTAGTACTCAAGCGAGGTGCCTGGACGTCAAAGTCTCTGCCGTCCACGGCGGGGAAGAGCCGGGCAAGAACATAGCCAACCAAAGTGTGCCGGGACACTATGTAGCGTCTGCAGAAAGCGGCAGTGAAGTTGAAGAGAGTGAGATGCGCGGGATATGCAACGAAGGCGCTGTTTTAATTGCAGAGGCGGATTTATCCAGACGGATCCGTATGCGACCTACAAACGAGTGGGTCCCCGACGTCGTGGTGTCTCAGATAGCACCCTTGAGCTCGCTACCCATGACTTCTTGCTTGAGGTCTTCACAAACTCGTCGGCGCTCGTCAGTCTACAGGGGATGCGCGAGGAGATGCGTGTCGCTCTTTGGGGGATCACCATAACTGTGGAAGTAGCAGGACTCTGTGTTAGCTTGCGCCACTTGCTTTTGCAGGATCTCGACAGAGTCGCGGGAGTAGGCAGTTGCGAAGGACGTACCCCTGTGGTCCAACACACGAGTTGCGGGGTAGCTCTGATGGTGAAGCTCCTCCTCGACAACAGTGAATGTGAGGGAGCGACACTCTTGTGAGGAGCGAATGCAGTCTCTAAAGCCCACGAGAGAGAAGTTGGGATCCCTAAGGATAGAGATGATCTCGTCAACTGTGCGCGGGGTGGTGGTCCTCTTTACTTCGTCAAGACAGACTGCGATAGATTGTATAGGGAGGTTGGTTTCACTAGTCATCCGGTCGGCATCAGGGTGACATAGAAATGAGAGTGAGGGAAGCAGAAGAGCCGGAGCCTCCTCAGAAAGGACGTTGGCATCGTAGCGGACATGGGGTTCTAAGGTGGGTGAGCCATGCGGAGAAGTAGGGACGATCTCGGTCGGTCGGTGTGTTCGGAAGTGAACCCATTGCTCGGGTTTGGAAAGGTAGTACGCGTCTGATGACGAGTAGACACAGTGCCCAAATTTGCTGCACATAATGAGGGCTGGCAAAGATGGCTGTAAGGAGAAGAGCTGGCTGGAGCAGTTGGAGAACAACGAGATAGGACGTTTTACACGGGTGGAGCTGTCTTCTCGTTTTCACGAAATACACGCCGGTAGGTCCTCTCACGAGCACTCCTGCGTCAACAAAACCTAGTACAGGTGTCCTGCACACGGGAGTAGTCAAAGTGCAAGATGGGGCCTGCCATGCAACACCTACGCACGATACTGGATATCTTGACAAGAGAGGATCACGCATTCGCTGACGGCTACTAAACCGAGAGGTGGAAATCGAAATACAGTGATACTGTAATATCTCTAATTGAAGGATTACCAAACTTTCGTACGGTCGAAGGTATTTTCAAAGCACGGTGGAGAGACTATGGATCGCAAAGACCTGCCACGGGCCCTATTTAAACGGCCGCGATATGGCACACTACCTTGGCAGATCTGCAAAGGTACCGCGCCGTTAACAGGGAGTACCGACCCACGGTTTTCCCTTGTGATGCGACAGCGTGCATAGGTAGGGAGCGCGTATTCAGAACGGTATTCATATGGGCGCGAAGGGTCTGGGGTGGATTTATCATGCATCCCACCCAACCTCCGCTTGGATCCGGGACTGGCACCACTCTCGAACAAAACCACGATGTAGTCGTTGAAGAGGGGACAGAAATGCGATGTACGATCCGATGCGGGGAGTGGTGATGAAGGTGGAGAGAGTGGGGGAGTGGGGGTGATGGTGGAGTGTGGTGTACAGACCAGAAAGAAAGGCAGGCACGATGGGTGGTGTCGTTGATGAGTTTGGAGACGT
>JAUKWC010066716.1:0-81869 GCA_032356245.1 Endocladia muricata
ACCTCCAACAGCACGCACTTCCCGCATCGGGTCGCTAGCCGCAAGCCTCGCCACTCTTCAACGACGTGACCCCTCCTCCCCAGCAACCCTTCCAATTTGTACACCACACCCCACTATCACGCGCAATCTACTACCCTCTCCACATCCGACAGCCCGCACTCCCCGCATCGCATCACATACCAAACGTGTCACCATCTTTCAACGACGCGTCCGATCCCGCCCAAAACCTTCGCGCACGGGCGAATACCATTCTAAATACGCGCTGTTTACCTGCGCACGCCGTCGCATCGCAAGGAAATGCCGTCGCTAAGTACTTTCTGGTGACGGCATGGTACCTCTGCCGATTTGACAAGGTGGCGTCCCGCGTCGCTGCGGTCTAAATAGGGCCTGTGGCAGGGTGTTGGGTTCCACAGTCTCGCCGCCGTGCATCCAAAAAACTCTAGACCGTACGAAAGTTTGAAGACGTTTCAATTAGAGACATTAAAGTGGCAGTGCTTTTCGATTCGTAGCTCTCGTTGCAGTAGCCCTCGGCGAATGCATGATTTGCACTTGTCGGCACAGCCAATAGCGTGCGTGGGCGTCGAATGGCAGGCCCCGTCTTTCACCTCGACCACTCCTGCGTGCGCGGGACCTGCACTAGGTTTCGTGAAAGCGGGAGTGCTCGCCAGCGGACATACCGTCTTCTTCTAAGTGAAAACAAGAAGACATCTCCACATTTGAAAAGTGTCCTACCTCTCCATTCTCCCACTCCTCGCGCCAGTCCCTCTCCCTGCAGCCATCTTTCTCAGCCCTCCATATGCGCGGCAAATTTCAGCACTGCCTCTACTCGTCTTCGGACGCGTACTCCCTTTCCGAACACGAACAACAGTGTTACATCCGAACACACCGACCGGCCGAGCTCGTCCCTACTTCTCCGCAAGGTTTGCCCGCCCCAGAACCTCCTGTCCATTACGATGACAACGTCGTTTCTGATGAGGCTCCGGCGCCTCTGCTTCCCTTGCTCCCATTTCTAGGTCACTCTTATGCAGAACCCACCTCAAGTACGACCGATCTCCTCATACAGTCTATCGCAGTTTCTGTTGCTGAAGTAGAGAGGAATACCGGCCCGTGCACGGTTGACAAGATCGTCTCTATCCAGAGGGATCCCGACTTCTCTCTCGCGCGCTTTGGAGACCGCTTTTGCTCCTCGCAAGAGTGTCCCTCCCCCACACTCGCTGTTGCCGAGAAGGAGCTTCACCATTTGGGCTTCTCCGCAACTCGTATGGTGGATCACATAGGTACGTTCTTCGGAACCGCCGTCTTCTGGAACCCTGTCGAAATCCTGCGAAAGCAAGTAGCGCAAGGTAAGAAAGAGTCTTGCTGCTTCCGCTCCTGTGGTGACCCCCCGCAGAGCGACATGCATCTCTTCGCACATCCCCTGCAAACTGACTTGCACCGATAAGTTTGTCAAGACGTCAAGGAAGAATTTACGCGTAGCGAGCCGGAGGGTGTCATCTGGGACACCGGGACGTCGGGGTCGCACTCCTTTTTAGGTTGCACACAGATCTATACGGATAGTTCCACTACTACACTTCAGAACAGCGCCCTCGTCGCTTATCCCGTGGATCTCACTCTCGTCAACTTCACCGCTGCCTTCCGCCGACGCTGCGTAGTATCCCGGCCCACGGTCGTCGACTATCTTCCTGTCGAGCTCTTCTTCATCGTGGACAACAGAAATTTTGAAGTCCTTCCACCTTCTTCGACTACTCGCGGACCCGACATTAAAACCTCCATACTACACTCCGCCCTGCACTCTGTGCTATCGCCTCGGTATGAGAAAGCCCCTGTATGCTTCACATGCTCAGGGGCCTACCATCGTCTCCGGAAATGTCACCCAGTTCTCACCGGCTACTGTTACGACATACGCGAGGCGAAGGATATCATCGGCACGCAGTTAGGCACAAACACAAGCAAAACCTGTCACCGTTGCGAACTACCTTCGAATTTCCTCACTTCGCCCGCCTCACTCCCGCCAAGCACCAAGCAGTCCACTTTCCATATTCACAGAAAATTGGCCGACCTCGAGGCCGACGCCGCTGCTCATGCATTGATGGGTAGGCCGGGTGAGGGACAAGCTGCCACAGAACAGACGCAACAGATCGTCGCCACCTCCCCCCTGCAGAGGTTTCCATCCTTTGTGGAAACATGCGCCCTTCTTTCGTCCAATTCTGACCTCGACATGCTTTCCATTTTTGGTTTTGAGCCACTTGACACCTTTCACCTCGGCATCTCCAAGCTAGTCAAGACCTGCATATTTCTTAGGCTCGACTCCCCCGCCCTATTCACCAGGCAAGCTTCCGTCGCCAACAGTCGGAAGCAGTTCAGAATCATTGGCACTGCTCTCCTTGACGGAGTCAACACAGTTCTGGCTGCGAATCGGAGGGACATCGACATTCCCGGCCTACACGTCGACTTCTCCGCCTCCAAAAAGCCAGTCGCCTGAGCGGACTCTAAACAAATGGAGGAGTCCGCAGCATGCTGGATGCGAAACACTGCAAGCCCGTTGACATGGTCTGTCCAATTATCGCAGGAATCATAGATCGGTGTTGTGATGAATCTGACGCCGCGCCCCTCACATGTATTTGTGCTCAGTACTCAGACATTCTAATACTCAGCTTGAGACAGCGACTAAAGTGGCACTGGAGCTGCACCGAGGTTGAAAACATAGAGGACGATGTCGTTACGTTCAAGAACTCCATGCTCCACATCTTTGGGGGCGTCCACCCGAACAGGCTCAACACCCTAAAGGTTCATCTCCTCGTCCACCTTCCAAATGACATACGCAAGTTCGGAGGGGTACAACATCCAGATCGCAGTGTTCATAGATACGCTCACACTGCATGCAAGCAAAACTACTGCCGCACCTCAAAGCGAAGGGCAGCAGCCATGGACAGAACTGTTCCCCGAATCCAGCACTCCGAAAACCTTGCTGCCGTTCGAAGTCAAGTCGCACCCATGTCCCAATCCCCTCGCCTCACAACCCCGCACAGGAACGAAAACGACAGGCACGAGGCGTGTCTTGTCAGGGAGTACCTCAGAATGTACCTCCGCGCATTCGCTGACTTGAGAACCCTCGCCATGCCACTTCACGGAAACGAAGAAGGCCGCCTCACTGCCGCGATGCCCCACTCACCACGCGGAAAAGCTCCCGACATCTACATCGACGTTCTTGTCCAGCTCCGTGACCAGGACACCACTGTGCTGTTGGATCTTGTCCGTGCTGAGCGTCTCCATCAGCATTCGGCCCGACGAAACCGCAGCGATTCAGCATAGTGCTTCTGGCCACGGACGACGAAGGACATACAGACAGTGTTTGGGTGGCTTAGGGTCTGTCTCTCTTCCCTATGCATGGCCTTGAATCACTATAACCCACCGAGTATGCCTTTGCTCGGTACATGGTTTGTGTTTCTACTATCGAGGGTGTGGATGACAATCGGCAATGTGTTTGCTTGCGGTGGTACACAGATGAGAATGTAAATCGCACAGAAAGTACCGTCCCACTCCCTGACATGCAGCGACAAGGGCATCAAGCTCCTGATTCTCTCTGCTTCGGACAGCGCAAGGTCTCTCCTATCATTGGGACAGCTCACGTGGTGCGGTCATATTTCTAGATCCTCTTTTTCACTCGTCAGCTCCACTGGCCCTACTCGCGCTTCTACATAAGCAGACTCTACAGAGAACCTGATGCATGGCCAGTCCTACCTGGATCCTCCCCTCCACCTGACAAGCCATTCTCTCTCCACTAGAATTTAACAAACGAGAAAACTACGATCCGTTTAGTGAGCTACGAACATGCGAGTACGATTCCCTACCTTTTCTCTGTCTTCTGTGCGTCGACAGTTACTTGTGCTCTGCTCCAACAACAGCGCGCGGGGGAGAATGCGAAGTTGCGGCAGGAATCCTTGCCAGGCCGGACGCGCCATTGCAAAGTTCATATGGTCCCTCCCTTGAGTCTGCATGTGCAACAGAGCATTCGACAACCCCGCCAAGCATACTGGAGATGTTGTCCAACAATCACGTCTTTCGTACCGCTTGCGACTCTCACCACATCCAGTTCCGGTACACGGTGTGGCTTGCTGGGTGCCACCAGGAATCCCGCGAGCCACGCGTAGGCTCTCATTGTCCTGCTTGATATCCTCGAACTCGGTTGGTAGTCGCAGTATCCCGGAAAGCGGTGCCCTAGTCGTCACCACCCCTGAAGAAGCTCTTGATCGGCATGCCGTAGCCCTCCTTGTGGTCAATGACCCCTTTTTTGAGACCAGCAATCTCTCGCTCATGCGACGTGACCTCGTTCGTCTCCTCCACAAGCATCGTTTGTAGCTCTTCCATCTGCTCAAGCCGGATCGAGGGTGAGAGAGCTACAGCGGAAGTCTCAACCCTCGTCCAGGACGGCATGGGCGGAGGTGCAGACCAAGAAGGTCTCACTCATGATGCACCAAGAGAACGTAGGGTCGCACGATGGGTCTGGCCTGCTCCGCTGCGGATGTGCAGTAGCTCCGTGGCTGCAACGCCGGGCGTGCGGATGCGCGGGGCGGACGTAATTCCGGCCTAGACGGTGAAGCTGGCTGTGCTCAAGCTGAAATCAAATTGAATAGACGCACAACAAGAATGCATATGCTTAGTAGCACGCCCTGGTGGAGCTGGCAGTGTTATTGTAGCACCGTGTGTCGCCAAAATAGTGGCACTATCTGCTTGTTCACCGTCGGGACCAAACAAAGACGGCGCCGGCGTTGTCCAGGGCTGTTCAACCCCCAATAACCTGCCTGCCGGGTGCCGTCGAGTTTCCTCAACCTTGCAGGTTGATACAGTCACAGCGACAGGCGCAGCCGGCGCATCATCGTCTCCCTTCCGCTGCTCGTGGGTGTGCTTGCGAGATCATTGTATCGGAAGAGCCCTTCTAGTACTTCTGGTCAGCAAAGCCATCGTTGTAGGGGTGCGCCAGAGGCAGGACAGGACAGACGGAGGCGCGGTGAGGAAAACAAGATCGAAAACTACGTCGCAGTCGTTTTCAACAGAGCAGTACAAGTGACGGCTCCCAGCTACCACTGGTCGTGGGGCCCTTGTAAGGTCATGCACACGCGGAGAGTGCATGCGGACGTTATAAGTATCATAATCGTCAACGGCAGGACTGGAAGTGCGGGAGAAAGGCCGACAAATGGGCTGCCTAAAAAGTAACGTAAACTCAGACTAGAGTGACGTCACGAATGAAAGGGGCTGAGATCTGCACGTGTGAAAAAACATGGGCAGATGAATGTTGTTTTTCAGGTTACATTCCGCAAATCTATCTGCTCATGTGTTCCTACCTGAGTAGATCTCAGCCCCTGTCACTAATGACACCCCACAAGTCTAAATTTTCATTACTTCTCGAACCTCTTTTTTCTGCTATAGCGGCCCCAGAATGGCCCACTCATCCGGATGACTTTTTTTGCGGCTGAGCCCAAGCCTTTCTGACCCGCGGTGTGGCCTGCTCACTGGGACCGGATCTCGAACTGGCATGTAGTGTGTAAGTTTTGTTAACTTCACTCTGTTCAGCCACTTCTTCATGTAGCTACGTGATCTTTCTCACTACATGTCAGAACGGCAGTGAAATCCTTGGGGTCATCCGAGTCGAAATCTTCATCGTTAGGACTGCACTCCTCTGCCCCACTACTCCCGTCCGCGTCTGAGTCTGCAAACCCAACCACGTCCGCGTCGTCCCCACTCTCCGACTCGTCACCTCTTCCAATACTCCTACGACTAACACGGGTCATACTACTGGCCGCGAACAGATGTAGCCGTCTCAGTGCGTAAACACCTGGTGCGGCACACTTTTCCCTTCCGACACAAAGTAGACATGTTACCGTACCGTCAACGCTCACAGTTGCAAAATTCCCGGCGTCTCCGCTCTCAATGACTGATTGAAGTCAAGTTGCAGTGCTTGCCGCTGGCATTCCTGCCCGGTAACCGAAAGACGACCCCCTGTCTTAGGTATGAATAGCTTGCTCCTAGATATCTTCATCAGACCGACGTAGGCAGGGGGTTGACTCACCCACGCGTCCAGCTGCGCACGCCTTCACGAAGCCCACAGCCGATCTCCCTCGCTTCGCAGGCTTCCATCACCAGACTCGCTGTACTGGAGTGGTAGGCGATTCCTAGCTCCCGGTCTGCTGCGCTCCCCTCGTCTTCCCCCTCGTTCACAATCGGATTCCACAAGGTCTCACTTGGATCCTGTCTCAATGTATTCTCACGGTTCGATGTGCTCCCAAGGAACGAAAACAAATTTTCAACTGGAGAAAACTGCTACTTGGGCGTTGGGATGAGGGGCTCGACGGTTCCGCGTGGAACGCCGCTGCAGTCAGCAACTTCTCAACGCACGTGAAGTCGAGGTGCTGAGGCTCCTCATGTCACGTCTCAAAGTGGTTATTTTCTCTGCCATAATCCTCACCCCCGTTTGCTACGATCCTCCAGAAGTGCGTGTGAGGCAGATTGGGCTTTCAGATGTACAGACTGATATCGATACCCTCGAGCTCAGGAAAGTACACGTAGCTCCCCGCAAAGAACTGAAGCCGATGCATCGCTACGATATCCTTGATGGAGAGGTAGAAACGTACCTGTTGCTCAGCGGGTCTATGGACGGAAACCAGCCGGAGCATGGGGTGCGGGTCTTGCGCCATTCTGACCCGCAACTTCTCTTCTTCGTGATGTGGCGGGCCGACGTGTGCCACACGTGCCCAAACGTCGGGTGCTTCTTAAAACACTATGGTCTTGCTCGCCGTACCGACTGGCAGCTCGTCTGAAGCCTTGTCGTCAAACATCTGTGGGGTACGTTCACCTTGGCCCGTGGTCCTCTGGCCCGCCTTGGTTTTCTGCGCAACCCCTCGTTTGGACTGCCTCACTGCCCTTTTCACTCCACTAGACATCCCCAACTGGACAACCTCCACAAGTCGAGGCGTTGACCGTGAGGAGGGTGCAGCCGTCGTCTTCCTGGCAAACGCTTTCGTCGTGGGCCTCACTCTAGGGACCTTCCGCACACGGACTGCAGGCTCCAGTCCAGTCGCCTGCGAAGTAGGAGCACGGCGAGTAGAGCGGTGTGTAGAAGGCATACCAGCTGGCGTCGCCACGCGAGCCGGGTCGGTGTCCTTGCTGGGCCCGGGAGCAAAGTGCTCAGTTACCTTACGCGCCAAGCATATAGTGTGGGCCTTGTGGCGCTTCTCCAGATCTACTGCAGAGTCGCTGTCTCTCATGGAGAAAAGGCGCATCTGGTTCAATAGAGCTCGATAGCGGAAAGTCTGAGTTTCGATTGAGCCATCTCAGTCCCGACAAATTCGTCACAACTCAGGCCCCTCCCGTTGCCGTACTTCTCAAAAAAGTCTAGGAAGAGTTGTTAAAGCTGGCGCACCCACGCGTAGAAACAGTCACATTCAAGCTTTCCGTCCTGGTCCGCGTTTTTCATGAATCGCAACGCGGGAGGCATGAACAAAGCTATGACTCGAGAGCTGTCTGACCGCAGATGCTGGTATTGAAGGTGGCTATTGGCGAGCTTCTTTGAGGTCGACGTGTCGATGGTCAGGTCGCCCAGAACTTTGACGAGGCCTGAGTCTGGGAGGAAAGTCTTCGCTGCGCGTATGTAGCGGCTGTGGGCAGACAGGCCGGTTTTTGGGAGCAGAAAAGCCTTCGTCATTGCTTCCCGAGCTCCCTTCTAAGTCCATGCAGGTAGGCCACTGTCCTTCTCCACAGTGAGAGCCTGCATGAAGTTGATCACCCTCGTGAGGAATGCGAAGAACGACTTCTCGATGCGGGGCAGTCCGGCACAGGTGTTCTGCTGGCATCCGTCGGACATAAATTCCGTATCCATCATGTCCCGTGCATCCTTTCGGCGGATATGAGTCACGCGGAGCCGCTCGCGAGCCCATGCCGTGCTGTCTATTTCCTCTTAGAGGCTAAGGACAGCGTGGCGGCGATGAAGGCCGTCCACCATAGCACA
The DNA here is from genome assembly GCA_032356245.1 of Endocladia muricata. NCBI lineage: Eukaryota > Rhodophyta > Florideophyceae > Gigartinales > Endocladiaceae > Endocladia > Endocladia muricata. The sequence continues at coordinate 8,003 of JAUKWC010066716.1, forward strand.
CTTCACAGCTTCGCGCAGCACCATGCTGTCCTCGATGGTCTCGTCAGCGAGACGCGGTATCGAGGGATTGTTGCACCGTCGCACTGTGACCGACGTGGCGCCAAGGTCGTACTTGTAGCGGCGCTCGAGCATGCTGGCCTGCAGGCCGTCGATGGTAGCGTCCGCGCTATCGCGAAGAACGTGCTGCGGATGGATGGTGTGTGTAATAGATACGTAGACCTCAGTGGACTCGTAGTCGTCTTTTGACGAAATCTGGCACGACACCGGCTGCTCGTCGACCTTCACAGCAACCACATCGGAGTCCGCACCGGCCAAAATCTCTGGTACCGGAGAGCAGTCGGACGAAGGGCGCGCCTGGCCTAATCCGTCCCGGGGCAAGCTCTTCCATGGTGGCGACTCAGGTGGAAAGGGCTGCACGGCTGCTTCGGACTGGAAGTCCTCCCCCATCGCCGCAGGCTGCGATCGCGCCTCCGACCGTATCGTCGGCCGCGGCTCCGTGGCCAACGTTAGCAAATGGCGGGTGGAGGTCTTGATGGGAAGTTTTCTGGTCATTTCGGAAATACGCCACTTGCGAGAAACGATCAAAAATGGAAATGAAGGAGGAGGGATCTTATAATGGAAAGACGGAGAAGACGAAAGAGGATCCGTGTGCGGGGGAAGATGCACGCGCAATATTAGAGAATAGTAAGGCTGAGAGAAGAGAGTGGTGGCCCAGGCTGAGTAGGGACCCAATGGCGAGGAAGGGTTCAACGGGCACAGTTTGCGGCAATTATCGTCGCCCACAAGAAGAAGCAATTCTGAGGACGCCGCAATAGCTGCATGTGACGTTTGAAAATTATGTAGTTTATAAGATCGGTGGTGTGTCACTAATGCCAGGGGTAGTGATCTGCACATGTGAAAATACCTGAGCACAGGGATGTTGTGTTTCAGATTATATTGTGCACATCGACCTGGCCATGTGTTTTCACATGTGTAGGTCTCAGCCTCTGTCACCAGTGACATCGCCACGCACCCGAAACTATCTACTTACTTTTCCAAGTGTTGTAAAGGCAGTGCCACTGTGCGAAACTGCCGTTACGGAACAGAAACGTAAGCCTGTGCGTGCATGTCGTGTTCCTGGCCGCTGCCCCTCCTGTCCGCCATAGAAATGGCACACACCTTCTCCCACAGCACGACACATAACACCCTCGTGACAGCGATTCGTCGACTTGGGCTCGCCTGCTTTCCCTACTTCGTCCTCATTTCTCCTCCCTGTACTCCGATCCCCGTGGTTTTCGTTGGTTTGCTTGCGACGCTCTGCTCCTCCCTCCTTGCAGCCCCATCGTTCCTGGGCTTCTTTCTTTTTCTCGTTCCACACCGCACTGTAACCATCGCACCGACTGAACTCAGCCGTCGTGCGACGGCCAGCGTGTGCTTACCTTCCTTCACTGCCGTTCTCTCCTCATCCGAGGTGAACTCGAAGTTTGACCTCATGAAGTTCCACATATCGGTCTTCCTGCACTTTTTCATCGCAGCAGACGACGAGGCTGCAATGGCGAACAAGGAGACTCCCGCAGTGGAGAGCAATCAGAATAAGCCTAGCGGCGACTTTCGTACTTTTGTCCAGAGCGGCAGCCCAGTCTCTGGCCAGCTGGCCAGCGTGCAGATGATAGGGATCGTGCGCGCAGCGCTGTTAATTACTTTCGTTTTCTGAAAAGACAAGAGGATTGTGGAGATTCCGGACGCGGCCCTGAGCCAAAAGAAGTATGAGCTGTCCCTCATCGTCGGCATTAAGTTCATTCCCTCTAACGTCAGCAAAGTTTGGGAAGTAGTTCTGGCAGAAACCTTTTCTATTGGCGGCCCCAGAGCCTTCTAGGTTATTATCTACTTCCACGCGATCAACGTATGCCACTAGAGGTGCAGTAGCAAACGTGTATTCGTCTTGAGGAAAATAAATCAAACCGAAAATCGTCTCGCGTTTGCTGTGCCACTGCTAACTCGGGCGCGGACAAAGCTGTAGAAGGTATTGGGAGTTTCAGAGTGCGAGGCGTTGGTCGGACCCTACTTTCTGTTTCATCGGCGCATTGAGCACTTTGTGGCTCTAAAGTCACACGCGCTGATTGATTTATATCCATCAAGAAGGATACATCGGTGTAATGGACTGGGGTAGCAAGTGAGGAGGAGAGTAGGAGCAGTATGGTAGCTTAGGGCCGAACTGCTGAGAAGGATGCGGCAATGCGGGCTGTTACCAGTATATGCCTTTCGAGCTTGCAAGCCATCGCTAGATATGAAACTTTGTACGATGTCAAGCACAGCAGAAACCGGCCTCATTTAGACCGCTATAAGTCGCACGATGAGGACTTATCAAGCGTCTTTGCCGACTTGAGTGGGGATACGTGGGAGATCTTGGGGCTTCAGCGTGAAGCGCCTGAAGGTGATGGCGACTGTTCAGAGGTTATCGAGGTGGACTCGGAGCTGTTGGATGCCCATTCGGAAGACTCAAGACCGCGTCGTCGTCGGCAGGTGACACTGTCGAGCACCACGACCAGTGCGGGACTATCCGTACAGCCTCCTCGTTCGTTGTCTTTCCGGCTGACAGAGGAGATGGAGCTGTGCCCGCAGGGTAGCGACAACGAAATGGGGGATGTGCTGGCACATAGCGTTACGAGAAAAGCTAGTAAGGCTTTCCAGTCCACTCTCAACCCATTGGTGCCGGAACCGAACGACCCCCTTCGTGAAGCACTACAAGCAGCCAACCGTCTCAGCCCGTCCCCACCGCCGGGGGAGGTGTCACAGGAGTTGCTCCCGGAGGAGCGTCCATCTACCGACCTTCTGGCGGAGTTACTCTGCGTGGTGAAGTCGGACTGCCGTGTCCACAGCTGTACTTTTGACGACCTCCTCAGTCATCACGCTGACGAGTCGGGCGAGTGCCTGGAGGATAAAGTTCAGCTGCTATTGACGGACCATCCGCTCCCCGTCACAAGCAAGCGGGGTGCCGACAGCTCTGCCCATGATGTATTCACCGACAAGGATATGGACGCCTCCATCTCAGTACTCGACGCACTGCTTGCTAAAAAAAGGCCACGGATTTATTTTCCATACTGGTCTACAATTCGGCATGTTGATTTCGCGCCTCAAGTGCTACAGCCCAGACGTAAACGATGAGAGAAGCGACCGGGCCCACGCGTCGAGGGGAAGGCGACAGAAGGGCGTCGTTGTAAACGTGAAGGATCAGCGGATGGTCCACGTCTGAGTTGAAGGTCATTAAACGGAAAACATGCGTCTACAAGGATGTGGCCTCAGCTCAGTCACGCAATGGGCTGTTCACTTCTGGCGGAGGAATGTGCTGCTTGAAATGCAGTTCGCCCAGGTATGCTACCGAAGTAACGAGTATGTGCAGTCATTGCACGCAGCATGGACGAACTGTATGCATGGAATCCAGTGATTGGAGCGCGGAGAGGTGATGAGAAGATCTGCCGAAGGGATTCGTACAAAGACTCTTCGCCCTGAACAGATGAGCATCAGGCATATGAGCAAGCTGGTATCGCAGTATTCGACACCGCGGGACCCTGTGGTGGACTTGTTTAGGAGTACTCGCGAGAGCGCAAAAGCATGCCTAGGGCTTCCCAGACATCGCCGCTTCGTGGAATGCGACAAGTAGGACGGCTGCGTCAGGCAAGTTCCGCCGAGCCTGGTTAAGGGGTTTTGCGAAAGCGTTATGAGCACCGCGTGCGACACTGCTGGCTCTCCGCGGGTTGTGCAGCTTGCCAGAAGGTACTTGCCCGGCGTGAAACGGAAGAGGTCTGCCTGGAGGCGGACCAGCCCTGCGGATGATCCTGCTGGGTGCCCAGAGTATCGATGTCAGCCGGAATACATATTCCTGTTTATTGCGAACTATGCCGGCAATCCCATACTGTCCCTGCGGTATTCACCGGCATCGGTGGACAACTGCACGGCGAAGTGCCACGCCCTGCCGGACACGCAAGACCCGCTAACATTACGGACGGTGGAGGTGATGCCGAGACGTGGGGTGTTGCGTCCATCGACAGTGAAGTACGACGGTGTTGGACTCGGGGTGTTGGCGAACCCGGTCTTCGCGAGAGGATCGACGATCCTCCCGTTCTATTGGACGTTCCTGTACGCAGACCTACGTGAGCGCACGTGGATGAAGACGATGATCTACGGAGGTGAAATTTTGGGAGTAGACGAAGAATGTTTGAACGCGGTGGCTCTTGTAGTGGAAAGGCGGCCGAAGTCCTGTGCAGGTCCGAGGCAATAGGTGGACACTGTTCTGGCACGATTTTCGGTAGTCGGGTTGGTGAATGACGCCCGGTACTGTCCTGGGCATGAGGAGGAGCGAAATAGAGGCACTTCTGGAGCGCAGGACAAAGACGTGGAGTTTTACGAAGATGGAGGGGAATTACCGCGAAAAGTGCGACATTCACTGAGCACAGGTAAGAGCCGAACGACGTGTGGTATTCTGAAGGGCGAGAAGCTGTTCACAAACTACGGAGACACATTAAGGTTCTAAGGACGAGGTAGGATCTTCCGAAATAGCGTGCCGGTAAACAACCTTAAACAGAACATGCAAGTCTGAGATTTATCTCCGGACGAGCAGGCGACACTAAAGGGGCTGAGAAAGATTCGAGCTCAGCCGCAAGAAGGGTCGCCCAGAAAAGCGAGCGATTTTGGAGCCGCTGTAGCAGAAAAAAGAGGTTTGAGAGGCAATAAAAATTTGGATAAGGGGAGTGTCACTAGTGACAGAGGCTGAGATATATAGATCTTAAAACACATGACCAGATGGATATGCGATATTTAATCTGAAAAATAACATCCATCTCCCCATGGATTTTGAGATGTGTGCCAGATGTATGAATCCGTGTGTGAATTTTTAATCAGTGGTGGGTCGATGCACACCGCAGGGTATACTACACGAACACATCGCGAAGCAGAGAACCACTACCTTTGAGCCCGGCGATACATTCCAACGTTTTCTGTTTGGCACGCACTAAACTGACGCCATCCAGCAGCACTTGTGCATTGTACCACGCCTCACGCGGATTACTCATTAGTGCTTGTTTGCGTTGCACTATGTTAGCAATACTTTGCGAAAAATCAGCGTGTGATTTTTTGCATCATCTCTTGCCATACACGAAACGTCGGCAAGGTTCTGAGGGAGCCAGTGCAGCCGAACATCTCCAAGCATAGTGCTCAGATTGCGAGAGCTGCAGATGGCGCATGTTGCGCGTGGCGGTCAGAAGGGCAGTGACACGAAGTCCGTTGGCAGGCAATCAAGAATATGAAGGATCCAAAGTAACACTATTCACGTAAGGCACGTAATTGCTCATCATGTGATATTGAATTACGTGAAGAAAGATGCGGGACTACAGTGTACTGCACATTTGGAAGTACGAGCTGGACGTTCTACTAAAAACTGAACTGCGGGTAGTGGATGCGGGCGTTCCCCGGACGCGACAGGTGTAGTTATCTATTTGTTGGAATTCGGCGTTCACGCAGAGAACCGCCGGACTACACGAACTCCGCGTTTTCGTGTGCCATGGAAGTCAGCATCTTATGGAATTCCAAAATATGCAGTACGGGTAGAAGATTTAGTACGCTGCTGCACCCGGTGGACGTGTCCATTCATTTGCGGAAACATAGAATCATTCGACTAGCTCGTCGCTGGAAAAAATAGTTGTAGAAGCGTTTTTGGTAAAAAATCGAAGGGCTAAGTTGATTTTGGCAGGCATGATTCCGAGCTCAGGAGAGGACAGACTTGAAGCTACATGTGGCAAAAGCCACTGCCCAATGAACTTTAGTGGATTCTAAAAGAGGGGACGTATATGTAGACTGTTTGGTTTGTCCAACCGCCTATATGACCAGGTCGTCACAGAGCAAAAGGCGTGCGAAGTGGACGGTTATACCGCATGGATCTCCCTTCATTTTGGGATCATCAGCTGGACCTGATGTTGTGCCCTGCTTCCGCCAATTCATGTCGGCAGTTCCGCGAGATACAAATACGGTTACATCGGAATTTCGCTGTCACCACATTGGCGTTTAATGTTCGACATTTACCTTATAGAAAAAGAGGCGACTTCTTTTCCTCGTGGTATATAACGTTCGCTGGCCAATCCGAGGCCTTAGAATCGTTCGGCGTGTGCTGGCGGCCACCCAGAGGTCGTATTTTAAAATTACTTAGAAGCTGCCGATCGAATCACGACCTCCCTAGTTCTTTGCTGCCGAACCCAAACCACTATTAACATGTAGGAACGATTGCGACCAAGGGAGTAGGTTTCCGGGCAGCGATATTCTGAGGCTGAGAGATCACGTCGATGCGACGATGCAAAGCGCCTCTTCTATACCCCAATCCGTTTCCAGTTTCATATTTGCTTCGGTTCTCGCGCTCACGACGGAGCGCTATCAACTCGGTACCCTATCGCGCATGCTCGTTGCTTCAATCTTTTCTAATGCACTTCTTCCATCCTCTTCCAGTCGGGTTGCATCTTCTGGTGAGGTGTCGTTCTGCTACTATTCTCGCAGATTCAAGTTCCATGGCCGTTTAGTTTATCTTCGTGACCAGAAAATTTATTGCTGCCAGGGAAAATATTATTGCATGGCACTCGGACCGTCACGATGCGACCCATAGAGTCCCGTCTCGCTCACGCACACATCGGAAAGTACCATGCACGAAGGCGCTCTCGTCTTGTGTTGGCTCCAAACGTATGGTAAGAATATTCTAGCCTACAAGCGGGGTGATACTTCCGTAGCATTACCGCAGTTGAAGCCAAAAGACCAGGAATAGTCTGCCCTCCATTAGTGCTAGCGTGCCCACGTCTTTCTGTCGGGACATTGATGACCATTCCCTCCGGTTGCGGTAAGTTGCGTCGTCGGTTTTCGCGCAGGACTAAGATTAGTGGAACGACATGGAATATTGGCGTCCACACCGTCTCGAAAACTGCAGCTCATCTAGTTTAGTACATTGTGGCGGCGGAACAATTTCCAAAATTTGAATGTTTTCGGCCGTCGCAATTCGTAATTGACTACATCTATTACTCAGAGCTCATTCTCAAGAAGGATATCCGGCTTTTCCTGTATCATGTGGATTGTACTGAAGGTTTGCATTCCACCTTACCTACCGGGGTGGCGGAAGAGCACCTATACCCGCACACATGCGTCACAGATTATTTCGAGCGTTCATTGCTCTCAACAATACTTTGACAGGTTTCACCTAACTACTTTGGCGGTGGATACGGTCACTATGCGCAGCTCGCGACTGTACATACACGAAAAGTATTCTCAGCACTCCTTAAGTGCCGTTGGTATTCCGAAATCGTGCTGGCGTCGTATAGCAGGAGATAAGGTTCAAATCCCTTTGCTCAAATGTAGGCCAGCTGCCCAACCACATCAACAAGCTATTGAGAAATCTCATGTACCCAATATATGAAGCGGTGGAACGTATGCAAGCTTCTCAACGTGGTCAATTGGACGAGTGCCAATAATTCGCTGTACCTGTGCGTACCGACACTCGGCCATGGCATTCTTCTTTATAACCTTGCAGCTGCGAAATAGAGCCTGTTCCATCAGCCATCGGGCTATATACCAGCAATGTGGGCTACACTGTGTGCATTTTGTACAGTTGAATTCACGATGGAGGACAGGCGGCTGCATTAGAATGCTCGGAGGTACAATCAAGTTGGCGCCATATCATAAAAATACAACTTCTTGCCAGGCTGTACGGTCGACGGCCATTTGAGCGGCGTCGGCTGGTTTGATGGTACGACTTCAGTCTGGCATAGCGGTAGACGCCCTCAAAGCTCACCTACATGGCGAAATTTGTCGCGTTTTCATCAATGACGGTGCATGCAGGTATCCAACGAACAACAATCAAGAAGTGACGCAGGAGCAGACACTAAAAAGGGAGGCGAGCTTTCGTTTGGTGAGGGCTTCTTCAAAGTAGGGTTATTTATGCAAGACCGTCAGCAGTGCTGGAGACAGTGATTTGCACCAGGCAAAGTATGTGAATATATGCATTCGAACGTTTATGATAAGTTTGGCATTTTCATTTGCCCACGTATTCACATATTACTAAGCCGCCGACTCTTTCGTACCGAGCGAACCACAAGTCCTAAACCTACACTGTTTGCCGACCCATGTTTTCCGCACCTGTGCAGCCTCTAACGCTTATTTTCAAAACTGTTAAACTCGGCCGCTCAACTGAAGACTTTGATTGTCGGCTTGCCTTGGCCCTCCCGTGACATGATGTTTTTATGCCAGCATTTGACGTCTGGTACAGTTCTGCACAGTTTTTCGTCAATCTCCTGCATTATTTTGCTGTTCGCGACTCCCACTCGTCCTCACTATTCTCTGTAGCGCCTCAAACAATGTGCTGGCCATCAGAATCGACCTGATTGTTTCCACGGGCCGAACTTCCTGTGCCTGTGACTGCTGTGTGCATGTAGGTTTCGAGACCATCTGCCTACGGATCACCAGTCCCACCTGACTTCTCAGTTCCTCTGTCGTCAGAGATGATAGCAAGAGCCCTGTCACTAGTATGCAGCTCTAGTGGCCTTCTCGCATGGTAAAATTCCTGGGGCAGCAAAATCGTTGCATAAGTCATAGCGAACAAGCTGTATCGTCGGACTAGTTGCTCCGTTTCAGAGGCTTCTACAATTGGTCCTGGCGCTGGAGATGCGTCGCTATCTCCGCAATTGGATGAGAATCTCCACTGAGTACTGTACCGTTGTGAGTGCTGCACCCGTCCTAGAAGTTGTAGATTGCGACAGAAGGTTGACTTCCGTGACTTTTCGGAAATATAGATTCGTTTGGCTACACGGTCTTTCGCATGGATGGCAATTTCCAAGAACAAAATTTGAATTCCCGTCTCGAGTGAATGCTCCAGGCCAGTACTTGTAGTTCAACTCCTGTCCAAACACCCGGATCGTACTGCGGGGTATGCAGTGAGCTGTACTTCCGTATCTCATACTGCCATTCTTGTTGCCTCACGATGAACTATTGTGAGCCTCAAACTGACAAACTTACTTCGGATACTGCATACTCGTATTTACAATCAGCTAGATTGTATGCGCATGCACTGCACACTACTGCGCGCCTGATATACCATCGGCGGTTTTATGAAACTTAGCATTATCTGCAGCGCTGTTCGGATGTACTCGTCTACCCATAAATCTGCCGATTTTTCGGTTACGGAGACGCAGTATAACACGCTGCCCTTATTTTACGTACACTAGTGTAACTGTACTGGATCACCGATGGTGCGCATATTTGAACTCCAATACCAAGTGCTGTCAATCACGAATGTTCGGTGACAGTGACATTCCGGGGCGAGCCTTAAATGGCAGGTTTTATAGTATCGCGGGATTCAATCGAATTATTTCTGTCCGTCACATTGGGTTTCCGCAGTAAGAGCTCCAAAATGCATCGTCCTGTCACCAATCAGTAGTACGTACACCACTTCATGTTTATGGCATAGCGTGGTTTCCAACAAAGGGGTGCTAACCGCAGTGAGGTCCTGAGCCCTTAGCCCACGTGGGCATCTTTTGCCTTGTGAGGTCCGTTTGTCTGTGCCTGTCGAGTACGCATACTTTGGCATGCAGGAGCTTACTTGCTCTATCGGTTGAAACCTTATCGTTGCACAGGCACGAGAGGAACAGCCAACGGCACCTCACTTCGCACTTCCTGTAGCCGGGCTGCAGGTCACCTTCGTACGAGGCCAAGCTTAGGTTCTCATTTCTGAGGTGCTCACATCAAAACCCTGGAAATCGTAGAATCGAAGCGGGTCAGGTGCTATCATTAAAAAGAGGTTACGAATGTCATTCTTGCCAAGTTCAAATTAAGCTTCTGCTCTCGACGAGGTATGGCAGAAGTGACAGCAGTAGCAAAATGCTCATGTGCAAACCGCTGAGCGGGCACAAGTGGTTTGTCTGGTGCAATGGCACATACTTGGGTCATCATGTGTCTTTCGATAAGTAAATTCCAAACCCTTCAACTGCTAGCAACCCTCGTCCCAATTGTGCACTACTTTGCGGAACTTTCCATTCTTCTGGGGCGGCTCCTCAACCGCTTACGTTTTTAGACGATAGTTATCGCAGCGGACCCCAATTACATCCGAGTGACCGTTGCGCAGCCTTCTCCCGTATATAATCGTTGCGCTCGCTCGTCGGACTCACGACTGGTCTGCTGAGTGCGATGCAGTACTTTCGTCGAATGTGTTCTTAATCCTGCTTTCTATTTAGTGGCACATGAATCGATTCCTGAAGGTGGTTGGAGTTGAAATGAACATGTCTAGAACTGATTTCACCTTCCATAGCACTCTCGCCTGCGCCAGAGTCTGGAACATCGAGCTTGTCCTGTTCGTCCACGTTGTTTTACGCCGAAGTATTTCATCTCTTCAGAACACTGATGTCGGCCATCTCGCTGACCGGCAGGTGCGACAATTTTCCTTCTGCGTCGAACTTGTAGACTGGCTCACCCCTCGTCTCCGCCACGAGGTAAACATGATGATGTACGGTTGCCTCGTACCTCTTCCAGTCCTCGTATCGGGCCCCGGCGTTTGTAACAGGCCCGCGCAAAAAGAACGAATAATCGGGTGGCACCGCGATAGTCTTCATGTTCCAGAAAGGCGCTACTGCCACTCCCTCGCCTTCCTTTTCGTTTGCAAAAACGTAGCAATAGCCACCTATCTACGAAGGAAAGCCATCCATCCGGCTCACAAAAGGAGAGAAGCCTACCAACTATGGATTTTGTATTTCATCCAAGTGATTGCGCGGCACTCGCGATAGGCTGTCATTGCTACGCAAGAAGATGAGACAAATAGCGTCCGGTATGAGCAGCCGTTCTGCACATCTCCTTGCCAGACCGAAGGCGGTGGCAGTTCGATCTGCACGCGGGATCAGCCTACAAGGTCTTGCAAAGCCGAATGCCAATTCTCTTTCGGCTTCAAAACTTGCATGAGCATGATGCACGTATTACAGTTGCGTGCAAGGCTCAGCTCCCGTTTCTTTCCTTTTCCATCGCCTTCCCCTTCGTTCTCGGTCGGCTGCAACGAAGCATCACTTCGCCCGCGCTCCATTACTTACTCTCCGTCCACGACGTTCGAGAGGAACGGAATCACCTTCTCACCCGAGAAAAGGTTCCAGTTGGTCTACGTCGTAGGGGGTTTGAGGCCCTCGCGTAGAATGAGGCTGTACACAGCAAATTTGGCATGCCAAGCATAAAAGCGGTACTGCAGCTCTCCTTGTCGCCTCGTGATGTACCGACGCATACTGCCAGAGTCCCCGGTCCCGCCGGGGGCGATCCTCCATACGTGCGTACGAGGCAAGTTCGGCTTTTGAGTGTCCGGTCCTAACCGAATACCGTCAGGATAGTGATATTGTGCGTAGCCAGCCGAAAAGAGCGGGGGCTGATGTATGACCACCACCTCCCGGACTGTGAGGGAGCAGTGCGCTTGGTACTTGACGGGAATGTGGATCCAAAACAGCAAGGGAATGGGTTTTGTATCGTCTCTTAGAAACAGGCGTACCTTATCTTCGCGATAGTGTAACGGGCTACTAGCTACAAGACCGTTCCATGGTTCTACTTTGTCATTGATCAATGCGACCTTTCCGGTAACTTTGACAGGCCATTCTTTTGAAACGTCCACTCTGTATGTCCCTAGGGTACGTTCAGACTGGTCTATGTTGGCGTTGAACGTCTCGGTCTTCAAGGCCTTCGTACTCACCTAGTCATTTGCCCTGGATTTCCCCCCGACTTCGTCCTCGAAGTCCTGCACCATCTCCTCAGTTCTAAGCGTCTTTTCCGACTACACAACCTCCACATGTCGAGATGGCGAAGCTGATAAGGGTACAGGCTTCCCTTCCCTGCGACGAGCCATTTTCTGAACTTCAGGTGTTCAGACTCTCTTCGGAAGGAATCTAGGCCTGTATCCAGAAGTGAGATCGCGCAGAGTAGAGCGGCGCGGTAAAGGCCTAAGAGCTGGTTTTGTCACCCAAACTCTAGTGATGTCCTTCCCGAGACCGATAGCGAGGTGCTTGGTTGCTTCGTTCTCAAGATTCGTTGCGTTCGCTTCGGTGCACGGCTTCAGTTCTGCATCAGAATCGTCGTGCATGTTCACGACGAGGTGCATGTGGTCGAGTTGCAATTGCTCGGTGGAAGTTCTGCGGACCTTGCGTTGCGTATTTTCAGGCCCCTGGACTTTGTTGGCCAGCAGGCCTCTGATATTTCACTTCAGCTTTGGGAAGTCATTGCGAAATTGGAGAAGCTTGGCCGCGCATTGACCGAGAGACCCGGAATCAATGTTTTCGACGCAAGCAAATTATTTCGCGAACATCGATACAGGTGTTATGCTTAGAAAAACGACTGTAGAAGGTTTTGACCAAAGACGGGCATCAGCGGGGTGCCTTGTTCCAGACTTGCCTGAAGTCGAGCAGTGAAAAGTGCGATTGCTCTGGCCTTTCACGAAGCATAGGTGGCTGGGAAGGTTCTGGTTGCGCGCGTGTGCTCAAGGTGGGCAGGCGGCCCCGTTACTGGAGGTACAATGGCCTTGGTCGCTGCTGCCTCATTTCCCTTCCTACTCACCATGACTGAGCCCATGTCTTGGTCACTCGTAAAAGCCTGTGTCAAGCAGGAGAGACTTGGCAGGCAGAAGAACGAGGACCCGTCGACGTGAACTAGTCCGGTGCAGGTTTTGCGCAGGGAAGTTTGGTATGCGATTTTTGTATCTATCGCTTTCCAGCCATCCTTACAGCAGACAAGTCTTTCTCGAGGATACTCGCAGGGCTATTTCGCAGCTCTGTAAATCTCTTTCAGTATCGGAACGGCTGACGGCGATGAAAGTCGTCTAACATAGCATATACTACCGCATTGGGCGACACTGGGTCGTCCTTGACGCTGTTGCCAGCGATGGTCGGTATGCACGGCTTGCCGCAGTCTTGTGAGATGACTGATATGACCCTAGGGGCGTACATGTAGCCGAAATCAACATCGTTTGCCTGAGGACCGTTCCTAGTCGCGTTCGCACTTCCAGAGAGACTTTTGTGCGTTCCAAAAGAGATGGTTCTAAATGGTTCTACGGTTCATAGGGCTCTGTCTCGTGCAGGGAGTGGAAGAAAGAAGCGGCCTCTTCTAAAGTAGGACGAGTGACTCGAAGCCGGCTCCCGTCCAGGATCGATGAAAGTAATGAGAGTGTGTTCTGAAAAGAACCGACACATGGAGGTAAGGAAAACTTGATGTCTTCACAACATGGCGACTATGTTCTGCAACGTCGCAAACTACTATATCACATGCTGAGACCAGATCAAAGAACCACGTAAGCATGACGAGCGTACTTTTGGCCTGTCACGGATTCCGGCCGCGAAATTGCATAAACTTGCGTGCACCGTCTTTGCTGTACCATACGACTAGTTGTCGGCGCGCAGAAAAGAGACAGCGTGCCAGATTGTACCCATATGCTGGTAGCTTTCTGAATAGGTTGCAACTTTCGTATCCTTGAGTTTACTGCGGAGAGGATGGTGCGGTCGTCAGAGCAAACAGTATGCCATCACGCGCCCATGCCTTGCAGTGTCCCATCAACAGCTTCAATCGGCTCATTGAGATCCATATATTGAGCGACGGCATACTGGATCTGCTGCAGGTAGTCGCACTCATACATTTGGAGGAAGACATGAGTCTGAGCTACAGCCTTGATCTATGGCTATTCTCCGCCTGAAGCTGCCAAAAGCAAGAAGCTCGACCGCTGCCGTTTTCTTCCTCCAACGAGGCTACCTGCATATAACTTTTGCGTTCCGTGTTAACGCATCATGCGAAGTCAAATGACGCTGAGTACGGGGCCGAAGTTGGCGACAAGATTTCGGATGCCGTATACAACTAAAGCATTACTGAAAAAAGCAATTTGCAGAGTGTCGCGTGTCCAAACCGACTATATACCGACGCGCTCGGCGGTGAACAAGCGCATCAGCAAAGTGAGTCCTTCGTCAACAGGGTGGATACGAAGGTCGAGGCAATATCAGACGCTTTGCCGCACAGTGAAGGCAGCATTGCTGAGGTAGAGCGGGATTCTTGGTTCTCGAAAAGCGGTATCGCGAAAATTCTCAAGAGAGTCAGTCCGCGAATGCAGATCGTGAGCCCATCTCCGATGAGAGAAGCGTTATGAGCGTCATCTGCAATCTTGTGCGGTCTTGTGGCGCGACGGGACTGTGAGATGGAGAGGGATTGCTGTCAAAGGGCAGAAAGGCTCTCAGCGTTCTCGATTTCGACGTCCCCTTCGCCGACGGTCGTTGCATCTCGCTCGCAAATGCGGTGATAGTGCTCGTAAAATGCACCCTGAGTATTTTTATGACCGGAGAAAACTTTTCTTTCTAGCCCTTCTATGTTTAGGATGCCGCCTGGAAGGTAGGTGAAGGTATAGATATTGAAGGTTTTCAGCATGGTCAGGTAGTGGTCTCCCAACATATTGCGCATGGAGCTTCTAGACGTATAGACACGCTTGCCTGTGTTCCGAACTTTGGAGAAGCTCCGATGCTCTTACAAGCCTTATCTCGAACTGAGCATTGAAACATTTGAGAACCGAGCGCACGGTAATGCCAGAGGAGTACATTCAACTCTATCGGAGGAACCCGGTGTGGTATTCTGCGCAAACGAGAAACACCATGCCAATGTTCTTGTACTCTTCGGAATCCAGTATGCCGCGGACTCCTTTCATGGCCTAGAATTTGTTTTAGAAACCGTATTCGCCAGTCGAGGAGAAGTGCACATGTAGCACCGAAACGTAACACTCCCTCTGAGTGGCAGTCCGATTTTTATAGACCACACGAAGAAGGACATAACTGGTGGTTCCAAACTGTTTCTGAGTACGGTTGGAGAATGCACTCGCTCTGAACAGGGCTATGGAGCTAGGCGTAGGAAATATGCTGGTCTTGAATGGCTCGAATATGCCGAGTTGGGAGCTTAGCTATTATTCAGTACAGTAAATGGGGCGCAAATGGAGACGGCGATGGGCTGGAACTAGGGGACCTATTCATGCGAAAGAGGAAAACCGCCGTAGATGGGACGTAGAGAGGTTTTGGTGCGTCTATGCCGTGCCGACTAGAAGCTGCCTGCTAATCTCCGCTACGAGTGCAGCAGCAGCGTCCATGGAGGCAGTCAAATCCCAACAGAGATAAGCAGTCTACTGAGCGCTCTGAAGAAAGTATAAGGCGGAAGAGGTGCGGAGGTTTGAGCAAACTTCGGATCAGTGGCACGACAAGCTAGTTTTGGAGCCTGGACGAGTGCCAATCGTATCCAACGTTTCTAGTACGTCAGAGCAGGGGCTCGTGATGACTATGTTGTAATTCTAGAGACAACTGGAGAAGTTCGACCATGTGACGGCTACAAGAGCTCTATCACACTTTGATTATAGCAAACACTGCAGGGTACAGTATAATTTACACATTTCGGCATTTTGTGCGGGAGCAGTCAGAAAAGGGGACGCAACGTGAAGTCCACTGCCTTCCATCGTGTGATCACAGTAGCCATGATGACAAATAGAAATTTTACGCCGGGTTATCATACAGGGTCGCCGAAAGGTGTTAAGGAGATCGAGGAGAGTGAGATGCTCGGAGTTCGTAAGGAGGGTCCTATTGTAAAGTATAGTGGTGGATTTTCTCGTATCGATTTGTATGCCACCTACGCACAACTCGAGGTCCACTAACTCACTGTCCCGAATGAGATCGTCGAACGTGCTCGCCATGACTTCTTCCGAGTGGTCTTCCATACATTGGCGGTGATCTTTGGTCTGCTTTGAGGTCATAGAAGTATGACTATCGCTCCGTAGGTGGTCATACTACTCCAAGTAGCAGCAAGAATCTGCGCTATATTACAATGGTAGCATTTGCATTTCGATAAGGTCTCGGAAGTATTGGCTTCCGAGATATTTATCTTTGCGGTCCAGCACACGAGCCACTTAGAATCCTGGAGTACAAAGTTCTTTCTTGACGGAGGCTATGCAAAGAGAGTGACTCTGTTTCAGATGGTGGCTGTGGTATCTGAACCGCACGTGAAAGAAACTTTGGTCACTCATGACGAAACACATTTCCGCAACCAAACGAGTCGCGATAGTGCCCGCCGCCTTGAGAGAAAAGCTCCCATATCGGATGTGAAGAAACAAATCTATCTCAGTATTGCGTCGGCACGACGTTGAAATGGGAACAGTATAAGAAGGAGCCGCACCGGAGCTCCAGCCAAAAAGGATATCGTATTCTGAGTACACGGGAGCCTCTGGCGCGAGCGAACGGTAGCAAGAACCGCGGGTGACCTCGACTCGCCGCTTCGCTCGAAACTGAAGTGGTCGATCGTACGGGGGAAGGTAGTACGCATCTAGGGACGACCAGAGATACTATTAAAACTACCGGCGCACATGTACAATGTGCAACGAGAGATGCAAGGTGAAGGGCTACCGCAAGTAGTGAGAAAACGAGAAAGCTCAACCTGTCGCAAGTCTGAGGCGGAAATCTCGAAGTACATGACTAAAAAACAACCGGCTCACTCCCCAGCACTCCCACTGGCGTGATACCTAGTACATGTCTGTTGCATTCGACAGTACTCGCATTAAAAGATGGGCCTGCCATTAGACGCACATGTGCACTGCTGTCTGTCTTCACAGGGGAATGTCGTACAACTACTGATTGCTACTACAGCGCGAGGTGAGATTCGGAATGCACCGTTATCGTAAAAGATATTACCAAAGAGTACTGGAAACTTCCCTGCGGGCTAGCGAGTACCGCACATTGATTCCTGTCCCATATGGGATAGCGTCCGAGTCTAGTATGAGTAGAAGCAAAGATCCACACAGTAGATATCCTGGTCCAGTATCACAAGCGAAGGTAACACGGCGTGTACAAGTTCAAGTGCAGTTATATTCGGTGGCATGCTGCCACATGTAGACGTCCACTCCTACTTTTAGTGCAACACAACTGCGGTTTCCACGATGTCAAACGCAGCACTGCTGCGCGTCGGACCTCGTAAACATGCACAAGAGGTCCTCTGCGTGCGGTAGACGTCCGATCCAGTTTCACTAGACTCCCATACTGCAATACGTGCTTTACTTCTAGCAGGTGTAGGAAACACTGCGTCATGGGATTCGCCCCACGCTACCATCTCCTGTCTATTCCCTGTTCCATCTGCTCCAACGACCTATACCGTTGATACTCTATACTACCCCCCAAGTCATCGCACTCTCCCACCACCCCACACAGCCGGCTCGTCCTCCATTCCACGCATTATCATCACCTCTCACCGCCCTTCCCGCTCCACCACCCCTTCTTGCTTCTCACACTGTCACTTTGTACATCACATGGGACAGGGTTGTTCACGTCGACTTTCGACCAAGCAACACATCTTGTCCAGCTTCCGTTTCAGTTTGCACCACCATACACCGCCATCATCTTCGGTCAGTCACCCTGTTCAGCCCCAGTGGCCCGCACTCCTGATACTTCATCGCGAACCCGGTGTCTGGCCCCCTCTCCAAGGATGTCATACATCCCCTCCAGCGTCCGTCACAATTTGCATCACCTTACCCCACCATACGCCACCCTCCCTGACCTTCTCCGCCTTCCACGGCCCGCTATGTCCGCATAACATCTTGCACAACATGTATAGCCGCTCTCGAACCCTATAATGTACCTGCATTGTCTCCATTCTAGTTTGGATTCCCGCACCGTACCATCAACCTATCTCCCTCGCCCTCTCCACCTCCTCCGCCCAGCACTCGCAACATTTCATCAGTTATCACAGGTTCTTCCCCACTTCAGCTCCAACAAATGTCTCACCGAGCCTCCATTCTGGTTTGGATCGCCACACTGCACCATCATCCACTGCCCCTTACACTCTCCACCTCCCCCGGCCCGCACTCCCCGCCTCGCATCGCGCAATCCATGTCCTGCAAATCGTCACCGAAACCAGAAAGCATTCCAGGGCTGCGGTCGAGTTCGCACCATCTCACGACAACACCAGTCTTTCATCCTGACCCTCTCCTTATACGACGGCCCACGATCCCCGCACCGAATCATCCACCCGTACGTTGCCACTCCTCAACCACGCCGCCCACTCCATCCCACCGCTGTTCTAATCCAGTACTCGCACGTGACTGACTAGGCTGCACATCCCTCCCACCAACTTTCCTACCATGGGACTACCAGATCAAAGTCGGTCTATCTGCCTGCCCACGCCTTAGGACCACAACGAAGTAAAAATGAATCGCTTGCAGAGTTCTGTTTTCATCGGGATACCATCTTGGATCTGCATGGGAGGTTTCCCGCGCCGCTGGGGTTCAAAAAGATGTGGTGCGGAATCCGACGTTCCAGAATTCCGCTACCACTCGTACACATGACCGTAGACGGTCAGATGGTGTAGAAACCTTTCAAGCACGGGTCCTAGAGTACGACTGCATTTCGACTCGCAAGTCTGATTACACGATAGTACCCATCTGCAAACACAAGACAATTTGTCATGATAACCGCCAATAGCGAGCGTGTGTCTTGAGTACCAGGCCAGTCCTCCACGCTGAACACTCTCAAGTACACGAGAACTGTGCTAGGTTTCGTGCCCGCAAAAGTGCCGACGAACATACCCCTTGTTTTGTACTGAGGGAGCATAGGACGAGGGTTCCGCCCGCCGACGAAACTGAATCTCTCCATTCTCCCACTCCCCCTTACATCTCTTCTCTATGCAGCTCTCCTTTCCAGTGTTGCAGATGCGCTGCAAGCCTCGCCAGACTTTCTATCCGTCTCCCCACGCGTATAAACTTTCCGAACAGGAGCGGCGATGTCACTTCCGAAGATGATGACGGGATGGACTCCTTCCTTTTTCCCGGCGAGTTTTGAGCGTCCCAGAGCCTTTTTTCCACTATGACTACAACGTTGAATATGATACGGCGTCGGTGCCGCTGCTTCCTGTGCTCCCCTTCTAAAGTCAACCAGATTCCGATGCAAAAATGAATACTACCGACTTCCTTGTACATTGAGTCGTATTGGTTCTCGCCGAAGCTGTAAGGTCCCCCTGCCGACGTACAATTGATGAGGTCATTTCTTTCCTTAGGGGTCCTGGCCTCTCTTTCCCGCGTTTTGTAGGCCTTCCTCACTCCTCGAAAGGGTGTCGCTATCTCACTCTGGTTTTTGTCGAGAAGGGAACTCACCATCGAAGGGTCTTCGCGACTGATGTCTTGGACCGCAGCGGTCAGTCCTTCAGACCTACCTACTTCTAGGACTTTCCCTACATGCTCGCAAAGCAATTAGCCCGAGCCCACACAGAGCTCTGCTCCTACCCCCGTTGTGGTTGCCCCTTGCAGGCCGAACAACATATTTCCGCGCATCTCCTTCAAACTGCCGTGCACCACCAACGTTTTCAGGCCCTCAAGGAAGATTAAGTGAGAAACGAGCTGAACGACGTCATTTCAGATACCGAGACGCCAGGGACTAACTCGTTTGTAGGGTTCCTCCCGATTTATACGAACAAATCTGCCCCTACACGTAAGTGTCGGTCCCTGGTTGCCTACCCTGCTAATCTGGCCCGCCTCCACTTCACTGGCCCTTTTAGGTGACGCTGCATGATGCAACGGTAGACGGTCGTAGGCTTTTTCCTGTCCAGCTCTTCGCAGTCCTGTACCGCACAGACTTTGATGTTCTCCACCCCTATTTCACTAGTCGCGCACCACCGATCAAAAGCCCCATACGACACTCTGCTATGGACCCTCTCCAATCGTCTCGATTTGTACCACGTCTCCTGGGCCTCACATGCCCAGATACCTCCCATTGTCGCAGAAAATGACACCGAGCTCTCACCAGTTACCGTTGCGACATGTCCGAGGCGAAGGGCGTCACGGGCAGTTGCGCAAGCACAAAAGCCAGCTGACCCTGCCACCGTTGCGAAGCGTCCTCAACTATCAACCACCTTCTCCTCATCAGTCGGATTTCTACCCCGCGCTACGCAGTCCAACTTTCGTCTTCTCGGAAAAGTGGCCGGCCCCGGGGACGGCGCCACTGGTCACGCATTCGGGGCCAATGCTGCCCACGAATTAGTGGCCCAGCCTGCTTAACCATAAGCTGCCACCGCACAGGCGGACAAAGCACTCGTCATTACGTCGCTGCGGAGGGTTCCATCCTTTCCGGAATCATGTTACCTCCCTCCATCTAGCTCTCATCTCCATAGCCACTCCATTATCGGTTTCGGACCACTTCACGATCTCCACGGTGGCACCGTCAACGTCAAGAGGACCCGCTTATTCGTTAGTGCCGCCTCCCCCTTCCTATTTAGACGACACAGTTCGGCCGGCAAAAGTCGGAAGCTGCGGAGAACCATTTGCACTGATCCTCTATGCGCAGCATACATAGTTCTGACATCCACTCGGAGGGAATTCCACGTTCCTCGAGTACACTTCAACTTTTCTTTTTCCGGAAAAGGCAGTCGTTTGAACTGAGGCGAGACCAATTTAGGAGTTGGCGTTGTGCTGGGGTCCAAGCGGTACAACACCGTTCCCTCGGTCTTTTGTATCATCGTAGGAAGCAGAGGTCGTTGTCCTGACGACGCTGACCCGACGCCCCTTGCATCGACCTGCACTCAGTACGTAGACACTGCAATACTCTACTCGACACATGCACTAGAGGAGAACTGGACCTTCGTCGGGACTGACGAACTCGAAGAGCATGGCCATAAATTTGATGCCTCCATGCCCCACATCCTCAAGGACCATCCTTCGACGGGGTTCAAGACCCTCACGTTTCATCTTGTTGCCCACAATGCCGATGACAACCGCGGTTTTAACGGCCTACAACATCTAGATACAGATAATTTCTAACTGGCGCACACCTCATGTGAGCAAGATTGCCGTCGTACCCCAACCAGAAGCGTAACTGCCACAGATGAAACGGCCTACCGAAAGGAGCACTCCATAAAATTTGATCCGCTTCGAACTGAAGCCAGCACTGCCTCACCATCGCGTCCGGTTACGATCTCGGACGAGTATCCGAACGGCTGGCGTGGCGCACGTCGAGTGAGAAAGGCTTTGGAGTGTACCTCCGCGAACTCGCTCGCTTGAGAATTGTTGACATGCCGCTTCTCGAAAGCTAAAAAGAGTTTGTCTCACGGCCGTAACGCTCCAGGCACTACATACCGTTGCTTCCGAAATCTGCATCGATCTCGTTTTCTAGCTTGTTGACCAGAAAACTACCTTTCTTACTAGAATTGACTGTGGGCAGGTCCTGAAGAAACAGTCGGTCAACGCACGGGGCTCACTCCTAACTACAATCGTCAGGAGGTGGTTATGGTTCTAGCGCATACGTCCTTCCAACAAGGACTATGACCAGGATGCCGACGTCAGTCGACTCGGCGTAATGCAGAAACACGCTATTCAGCACGTTGATGCAGCCTGCAGATTCGACTCGACAAAACCGCAACGCTACAGCACTGTGCTGGTGGCCCATCGCTACAAATACGAATAAAAAACTGCATAAGTGGTACAGTATTCATCTCGTTTGGTATTCACGACTATAAAGCACTAGAACCTACCCAGTATGCTTTTTTCTGGTCCATGGACTGCATTGAACAAATCAACGCAATCGATAGCACGCTGGAACTCGTCTGCCTGCGCTGGTCTGTAAATGAGAATGATGGGACTCGTACAAAAAAATCCCGTCCTGCTACCGGAGGTGCAGCGACCACGAGGTCAGGCTCGGGATTCTCACTAAATTGGGCTGCGCACGGCCTCTGCTATCATCGGCACAGGTCACGTGGTGCAGTCGACCTTCCACAATCTCACTCTACCCGTCAGCTCCATTGCTTCTACTGTCGTTTCTATATGCCTCGCAGGGGTCCGGTCGTACGAGTTGCATGATGTACGGGTAGTTCGGCGCCCCATGCAGTTCTGCCTCATACTATCGGGCCTCTTATAGAACATGGCTTGCTGATGACCGCCATAATAGTTAGGCACCCTCCAGAAGGTCACACGCTTCACTCTGCAGAGAGTACTCATCGTGTGCCAGATCGTCGACCTCGCTTGAGGGCCACCATGAGAAGTTCCAAGTCAGTTCTTCCCGATTGGAACTAGACGGCCTCTCCCACGCTAAACGCCCCGGCCAGGGGCGCTCCACCCTCTCGCTGGCCGATAATAACTTCATTCGCTGTGCTATATACATGAACAACGCAAGGAACTTGAATACTTCATCCCTAGGTTTCCTCTTACGTACGATCGTCACGTCAAGGACTATATGCCTTGTCTTTGCAGAGAGAGCATAGTCTATTGAAGCAGGGTCCTCTCCCTCGCAGTGAGGTTTGGTGTCTATGAACGATGACTAGTTCGACGTTCAAACCTGTGCAGGGGCCATCCGAACGAGATACATGGCCTCGTCGTAGCACGATCCCGTGCAGTACTTCTCAAGATTTGGAAAAACTATCGTTGGATGCAATACGGTATGCTCCGAGACGTCCACGGAATCCTCCGCCACCAGGCCCAGGGGACTATCACCCGTTTAGTTCTGGGCTGAAATAGAACTACTTGGGTTTAGCTGAGAAGTGTCCTGGTGGTACCATTCGAGAGTCCGCTTCTCGATGGTCTTGGCAACACCAGTCTATTTTTCCCCCATTTTCATCGCACGCTTGCGGTTGTGACCACGCCCAGTTACGGCGAGCTACATGCCCGTCTGTGCTGCCCCATAAATTCGGCAAGCCATACGCAGGCTCTCTTGCACCTGCTAGACTTTCTTGGACTCTGCGTGAAGTCGCATGAAATCAAATGAACTCTTGACGTGCCACCCCACCCGTCACGTACACCTCGAAATGCCATGGATGGACTTTTCTTAATTTAGGTTTGTAAACGGTGCCTGTTCTCCTAAAACCAGGCATATATTGCTCATGCGCTCGAAACCTAATCGTCCGATCGGCATGAGTCGCCCAGAGTCGGTCGATGCACTGACGCAAGTTCGACTGAGGGCGAGCTACGGCGGAAATCTTTGCCCTTCCTCGAGGTGGCTGGGCGGAGGCGGAGAGTAAGGAGGTCTCGCTCTCAATTTTCTGGGAAGATGCAGTCTTGCACGACGAGCCTCTCCTGGCTCGAAGGGAATATGCAACCGTACAGGGGCAGCAATATCGGGCGTCGAGACCGGTGGTGTGCCTGAGATCCCTTCGGGGATGGTGAAGCTGGCTGTGCCCGAGCTCCTTTCGTGATCCGTAGAAGAACGGAAAGGAAGTAGCTGGTTTGCAACAAACCCAGGTGGACCCGGCGGTATTGCAGCATAACGATGGGTCGCCAGAACATTGGCATCATCGGCTTATTCCCCCTCTGCAGTAGGCTGAGACGGTGACGCCGTTGTCTCCGGATGCACGACCGGCTTCAGATTGCCTGCCCGGTGATGCAGAGGCTCTCTAACGTGCTGGTCTGGTGCAGTCACAGTGTGACCCGCAGCCGCAACATTCTCGCTCTCATCCCGAGGCTCGTTGGTGCCCTGCGCAGATCTTCCAAGAAGAGGAGCCTTTCTCTTCCGTCTAGCCGTCGGTGCTATCGACATAGCGCTGCTTCACTGGAAGAATATGATAGATCGAGACTTCTTCAAAAGCGTGGGTACGAAACTTACATCGCAGTTCTTTTGAGCTGCGTAGTACAATGAGCGGCTTGCATGGAGAATGGAGCGCTTGTGAAGTCACGCAAACGCCGACAATGAGAGCATGCATTTGAAGTATCATGAACCTCAAACAGTACGAGTGGAATATGGGGCTGAGAGCCCGCAAATGGTTAACCCAGAAGGTAACGCGAATTCAGGCTTGCGAAGTGTCACTAGTGATACGGGGTGGTACCTGCTCCTATGAAAACAAATCCGCATGTGAATGTTGTTTTCGGGTCTCGCTTCTAAATATCCATCTGCTGACATGTTTGCCTAAGAGCAGATCCCAGTCCCTGGTATTAGCAGCATCGCTCCCTCTCAAACTTCCCAAGTTCAGTTGAATTTATAACCCCCGTGAAGACACCGTCACATGTTGTAATTTCTCTTAGACAACAAAAGTGTGCCTGGTTAGAAACCACGGAGGATCCCGTCCGCTGCCCTCCCCGTCCGCATCACAATGCTTGCATACGTCCTCCCACAGCATGACCCCTCCCACCCTCGTCACATCAACATGTCGTCGCGGTCTTCCCTTCTGACCTTACGCCATGGTCCTGTCTCTTCCTAGCGCTTCCGTCGGCGTAGTTCTACCTGCTTTGATTGCGACTTTCCGGTCCTTCCTCCTTGCATCTCTACCACTGCGGTTCTTCTTATCCGCCTCGCATACTCAGCACACTGTAATTATGACGACAAACTCACCTTAGGCGACGCATTACAGCCGGTAGATGCTTGCCTAATCTCATTACCCTCTTCTCCGCACAGGACGGGAATGCGAAGTTTGACATCAGGGAGATTCAAATGGCTTCCTTCCTGCACTCTTTTATCGAAGCGGATCATCAGATCTTCATCGCGATCAAAAAGGTCACCGCATTGAAAAGCATCTAGCGTAACCCTGGTGGCAACTTCCTCGCCTTTCGCGAGAGCGACAATCTGATCTCTCGCACGCTGGGCACCGCGTAGATAAAGGGTATCATGGGTGCAGCGCTGTCGATTGTGCCGCTGACGCTGCAAAACAGAAGAATCGGGATAGCCCTGACCGTCGCCTTCATCGAGAAGAAGTGCCAAATATGTCTCATTTTCGGGACGAGGTTCGTCTCGTCCAAAATCAGCGAGAGTCAGGAAGTAGATCTGTCGAAAACGTCGTCCATTGTCGGCTCTACAGCGTTCCAGGTGCTGACGTCGTTCCACGCAATCAGCTCATGCAGCTCGTCACCCAGCGAGAAAAGTTTCTTCGTTTCTTAGAACATAGTCCAGAAGGGGAGTCATCACGCGTCTGCTGGATAGTTGCTAACCGAGTTGTGGATGAAACCGGTATAGCTAGTGATAGTTTCGGATTTCGGGGTATCATTGGAACCTTTCCTGCCATTTCTTCAGCGCTTGCAGCAAGTTGTGGCTTTTAAGAGGCACTTTGACGGCTTTGCATCCATACTGCAATGCAATACGCTACAACCAGAATTCAGTGGCAGGTCTCGTGGGTGGTACGAGCAGTTCGATAGGACCAGGTTGAGTTGCTACAATAGATACACCAATGCGAGCGCCTACGAATTTGTTACTGTCCACTTCGCAAGCCACCGTTACAAACAAAACATTTCACGTTGTTAAACACCGTAGTTACTCGTTGTATCTGGCTCTCTCCGGGTCCCTTCATGAGCACTTGCCCACGCTCTTCGCTGCTTTGAGCAGGTGTACTCAGGAGGCCGTAGTTGTTTAGCGAGAAGCGCCCGAAGATGATGGCTGCTTCGGGTTGGTTTCAGGGGCGTAGTCGCGGTCGTTGGATGCCGAATCAGAATCGAAACACCTTCTTATCGTTGGTGGCAGGTGCCGCCGGACATCACCGAAGGTGGGGTACCGCCCGCTCCAACTCCAAGGTTTTCGTCTCCTCGGCTGAAGAATGAGGTAGAGAGAGTTTTGGAGGGTAGCGAGAGTGAAGCGGAGAAACTGATGGGAACCGGCAGTATGAGGGAAGCTAATGAGAAGTTCTGGTCCACTCTTGACTAGCTTGTTCAGCAGGTGGAAGATTCCGTTCTTCAAGCACAGGAAGCAGCCAACATCATCACCCGGCCCCCCCCCCCGCGGAGAAGATGGCGGAAGAGTCGCTCGCAAAGTAGGATCCTTCAACTATGGTTCTCGCTTAGTTGCCCGGCGCCACAAACTCGCACTACCGTGTCCGCAGATGTACTTTTCGTGACCTCTTTAATCATCACAACGATGATTAGAGAAAGTGTCTGGATGAAAGGGCTTAGCTGCTGTTAACAGACCTCTTGTTGCACACCAGAAGCTACTCGAATGTCGAAAACTATCTCCACAATGTCCGCATCCACAACCCCACGGACTCCTCAATCCCGATATTCGACGCACTGCTCGTCAAAGCTGGCCACGAGTTCTTTTTTTTGTGGTGCGGCCTGTACTTCGGCATTGACCTTTGCGCCTGCAATAATAGAGCCGAGGGGTCTATGCCGAGGGGGGTGATGGGGCTAATCCGCCAAGCGGGGGGCGGTAGAAAGCCCTTACTTTTAACATGACGAGCCAATCCATCTTAAGTATACGAGCTCGAGTCCATTACACAACAAACGCGTGAAGAAAAGAATGTGCCCGCGGTTTGGTCACGCAATTGGCTGCTCATTTATCGCAAAGAACTGTACCATCAGAGATGCGGTTCACCTGCGTATGCGACCATTGCAAGGGGTATACCCCGTCCCTACACGCAGTAGTGACAAGCTGAACGGATGAAATCCAGTGGATGCAGTCCGTCAAGCTCTATGGAGTATGACTGGGCGGTTTGCGAAAGGGTTTTGAGAACCGCGTGCGAAACTGGTGGCTTTCCACCAGGACTGGAGCTTCGCAAAAGGGACAGCGGCAGCTTGATACCAAACTTTGCTGTGAGCACGGGGCAGAAATCTTACGATTCCGCAGCCAGGTATCCGCAGTAATAATATCTACTGAACTGCGAAGTCTGGTTCCTCGCGACCTGTACCGGGGATCTCATGCCTCACCTGCGCTCCTGACGGGGGTCGGTGTACAGCCGGCCGGCATAGTACCACACTCCCCGTGCGCACGCAAGACCTGCTCATGTCGAGTGTGGTGGACGTAACGGAGTGGTCGTGAGTCTGTTGAGTGTAACGTATGAGGCTGTAGGACTTGGGATATCTGAGGGTTGGGTTTCCGCGAAAGGAGAGAAGAACCTTTGCACTTACAGGACGCCTCTATACGCCAGCTTGCGCCATGCCATATTGCAGGAAACCAAACTCTACGAAGGCGGAATGACCGGGGTTAAAAAAGAACGGTTTCACGGGGTAACTCTTTACCTGGGAAGGCCGGGGCAGTCCTGTGACATTCCGTCGCGTAGCATCTACATCGTACCGGCTCCATTCTGTCCGGCTACGTTTATGAATGATACTCAGTAGTTGCGTAGAGATCCGAAAGAACGATACGGAGGTACTTTCAGATCTCAAGACGCAAACATTGTGGTTTACGAAGAGCGGCTGGAATTGCGGCATAAAGCGCAATGTTCATTGAACCACGTCAGATACCGTGCAACAGGTGAGATTCTGAAGGACGACGGGTTTTTGGAGAACTACACGGACATGCCCTGCTGCTAAGTACGTGCGAGAAACTTGGTACATAGCTCGTAATAAACCAACGTTAATTAACACGTGCAGGTTCGGGACCTAGTTCCACCGAGTACTCCATACCAGGGCCGCAGCGGAAGGAGACTTAAACCCAGCGGAAAGAATGGGCGCTCACGAAAGTCGGCAATTCTGGGGCTAGTTTAACACAAAGACGAGTTCCCAAAGGTGGAGCCTTCGTAGATTTGAGGTGCGCGACTACCCACCGATGATGAGATCTATCCATGTCAACAGAAATGACCGACGACATGGATTTTGTCAGTCATACAATACTTTGGAAATTCATCTGCGCCTTTGGCTTGACATAAGCGACTCGCAGCCATTGGCCTTAGTGAGAACCCCTCCCAGGCTGAGAGACAAATGTTCTCCGAACGTGCAGTTCATCTATCGCCGGACGTTCAGAACTGCGTCACTCTGCGCGTCGCGCCATTCGCCGCCAACGGTATTCTGTCTGCCCACTGTAGCCTTCTCCTCATCTCCCTATACCGCAAAGAGCTCTACCTCTCTCTGCTTGCTGTTTCCGCCATCACCCGGGCAACCTCCCCCGTTCTCTAACTCTCTCTCTTCATGCCCGCCTTTCGATTACGGACTTCCTCGTCCTTGGCTCCGATCGCTTCACACTTCTCATAACTGCCGTACTTCCTAAATGGCCGAAAAACTTCGGACCATGACGTCGACCTGCGCCTCGCCCTCGTCGGCCATGGAGGCACAGCCGTAGCCAGAGCTGCACCAGGATCCGCAGGCGGGGCGGTAGCTGCAGCTATCGTGCCCAAAGCGTCCGCACAGTCCTCTTGTCTGAATTCTGTGCGTTGTGAACGCCTCGGGGGGGAGGCCTCAGGCCAAGTGCGCGCTTTATCCGGCCCGAATCATCACCAGCGACTATGCAGGGTGAGATATGCCATGCGACTGCCGTCGAAGTAGAAGAGCAGGCTATGCTGTGTTACACTTTTCCGAAGCCCGACTATAAGTCCGCTGAGATCTATCTGTATATTGAGCAGGCTATGCATCCACTGTATGTTCTTTGCAAAAGAACGGCCTGCACCAGCAGCGGCCTCCAGGTCAATGTGGCTCAGTGCGCCTACAAGTACGGCCTTGGCGCCGCATCGGTCAGCGTGTACCGCTGCGATAATCCTCCGCTACCGCATATCACTATCGAAAGCATCAAGGATGGCACACTACTGCGCGAGGCTGTGAGGTGTGCAGAGCTGGATGGCCTCGATAGCCGCGGAGCCCCGCTTCGCCTCGAAGATGAAAATAGTTACCCCGCGTGGGATCGCGAGCGCCTCTGCGAGCGCCTCGCTTGCCATAAGGATGGAAAAGACATGCCGGATACGGAAATCATTCTCGACGTGCTCCGGCAGTACGCCCGCACCGGACTGCTCCACATGGACACATTGTTCTTCCGTCACTCTATGCTCATCACACGATGCATGTAGGCTCGTAGCCTGTAGAGTGACATGGCATTGCTGGGAATCTGTGAGAACTGAACCTGGCAAGCAATCACGTTGGCCATTTTGCGACCAGTGGCGGTCCTCTGTGCCTACCCCCGCTACCTACGTGTACCCGACATCTTTCTCCGACACTCATGCCTCGTCGAACTGGTGAGCTTCCTCATCCTCGACAGCTAAACATAAGAAAAGCTCCGCTTCAGGCACTTTCATGCGGTGCATGTTCGATAAGAACGCCCCAAAGTCGCTGCTATGTTAATGGCTTTCGCGTCGGAGTTCATCGACAACTCGGTCCGTCACTGACCGCTTGATTCTGAGCCTTTCCGAGAGTACGCGTCCATACTTTTACGAGTCGTGCTAGACTTTTTGATAAGTGTGGGAAGATTAACGACCTAGGCCACGACAACTTTCTGGGTAATAGGACCTGGCGATCCAAGCTCCCCAAACTTTCCGACGATGGGCTGTACACTAACCGGCCCCGCCTCTTCTCGAAGAGACAATAGCTTCCGCGAAGATCTGGGCGAGCTCGACTAATCCCACGCTACTGTTTTTGCGCCCATGGTAACTGAGCGGCTTGTTCCAGGGCCGACGAAGAAATCTACCTCGGCTTTTACGACGATTCCGTCTGCTACTATTTCTGGACGTAGCTCTTCGTGGCGTATTCCTACTGCCCACGTGCCTCCTCACGAACATTTAGTGGCTGCGAAGTGTATCTCAACAGCGCTCGCTGCCACGAAGGAGCTTTCTGGGACTACAGCGGCTGCATAGTTGTGACGACTAGTGCCTGGGGTTGCGGAGTTTATGTAGTCGGGGAAGCCTGGCGGATTCAAGAAGGGAGTAGAGCAGTCGATAAAGTACGTCATGGAGAAGTCCAGGGCGAACAGGACTGAGTTGAAGGAATCTGAGAAAACTGAGATAATGTAGTAGAGCATGTGCTAGTGTCAAGGGGCCCGACGGGTGATCAGCGACAATTTCCCGAACCAACAGCTGGTCGACACCCCCAATGTTGTATCACAGCGAGGAAGCTTTGGTCATACTCGTCTAGGTGGGTCCGCCAGATTACTATAAGGAGACTGTACGGCTGATGTTGGCGAACGACCCGCGTCCCATGCTCCGGCTGCTTCCAACCCACATGCCGACTGAGCAACTAGCTCTCTTATACCTAAACACGCAGAACGTCATATCCATGCACCGCCTGTAGCTTTTCATGGCTAGACTCGTCCAGTCCAGCCAGTGTGACGGTACGGACTTGACGATGGAGACCTGGACCCCCACCCAGCCTGAAGAACTTGTGTGGAGGACTCTCGCGGACCGAGACGAGGACTGTAGCAGAGGTCATGCCTACTTTTCCAACCGCCAAGGTGAGCTTTAGCAACTAGGATTTTCTTGTCCTCAGAACATCTCTGACTGAAGCTGCATTCCGCGTGGAATCCTCGTTTCCATGACGGGGACTACTGAACGAAACCTCTCCCCGGCGGAGCATCTGTTTTCCTTAATTGGACTCACGTCGAACGGGGAGAGTACCCTGCAACAGGGACCGAGTGGGACCTAGTTAAATCCGATCGGCAACGAAGGGGAAACAAGGGACGATCTGGTAAACTAAGAGCCCGGAATCGCTTAGTTCCTCAATACATAGAGCGCGGCGATGGATGATTGGGAATCAAGGTGAAACTGAGTGACGGCTTCGAGAAGGGGAGCGAACCTACGTAGGCGTACGGGTCAGGTTTCCGTCTACGTGTGTGTGAGGAATATTCGTGACAGGAAGACGTTCATGTCGAACACTAGGGGTCACTCATTGCTCGCTGCGAAGCACTGGCTGCGGACACCTCCGCCCTAAGAGTGTCATGAGACATTGGAAGCAGAGACCCCCGGCTGCTCTATCATCATGAGCAGGGCGGTGTGCGTTGGTTCAAGGTAGTGTTACTATTAGCACGTTTTTACGTCTGGGGAGGAAAGTGAGCAGCTCCCAGTGGCGTGATTGTTGAAGACGTAATAGATCGCCGTGCTCCCCGGCTTTGTTTTCTTCTGATGCGGGCTTTCAGGTCCCCGAATGTGCCTATTATTCGAAGCGTCCATTCTTGCATCTCATCCGAAGTCTGTCCCGGCCGTTGAGGCCCGGTCTAATTGCTGGAATTTGCTCTCACAATCGCATGCAGAGCTTCAGAGTGGTTTACTGCCGATTTTGCGATGTCTTCTTGGTATGACTACCTACTATCTTTCGTTACTGGCGGGAAACGCTGTCAACTCCTAAGAGATGCCGTTGTCAAGAGCAACATCTCCACAACTGACTTCAGTAGCCCTACTAATCTCTTCTGGGACCCAGTCTGGAAACCTAACCGCGCTTGCGTCCTGAGCCCTGTTGGACTTCTGTGCTCTTCGGCTATCCCTACCACTCAGAGGGGCTATACTATTGGTCTGATTCTGCCTCCGCCCTCCCAGCACGTAGCGTATCTGGTCTGGCCTGCTTGCTTCTCTTCCCCCATGAAGACTGCACGGTATTGTGCCGTCATCTCATCCGCAAGCCGGTCCGATTATCCGGCCCTGGCACGGGTCGGACTCTCTTGCCCGAATTAGATAGAAGTATGCAGCACAACGATCTTCTCCACCATGAACAAGGCCTCCTGTGCCCCATGCTCGCTTTCGGACCGGTTTCCGAACACGTGCAAATAGGCACACACACAAAGGGAAGCCTACCGCCCCACTAAAGATTGCAAAGAGCACCAGTATCTTTGCAGCCTCTGTCTCGTTAGAGTCACTGTGCGTTGCTTTCCGCGGGTAGACCATCCCAAGAAGCAAAAAAACACCCGTCCTCTGAGGTATGAAGAGCTTCCTACTAGACATATTTCTAAGGCCGAGGTAAGCCTTGAGTTGACCGGCTCACGCGTCAAGCCGCTTAGGCCTCCACGAATCTGACACTCAGTCTCCTCCCGACTCGTGGCCTTTGAACACCAAACTCCATGTCCTAGATTACTGGGCGGTTTTTCAGCTCGTCTTAAGCTGTGTCGCTACCATCCTTCCCTTTCGTAATAATAAGGGTGCATCAGGTCTTTTTCGCCTCCTGTCCGAGGTCTTTCTTCCCACTGGGGGTGCTGGCAGCTAATGCAAGGAGGTTTGAAGCGGAGAAAGGTTCAACTCGGGCATTACTGTGAGAGATACTAGCCTTCCACGCTAAACATCCCTACAGGCAGCGAAAATTTGAAGGCAATTGTGCTTGAGGTGCAGAAGCTCACCTCACCTGTTCCCAATGATGCATACCTACCCGCACAGATCTCATCTCTGTCTGGTAGAGTTCGCCAAATGTGTGTGTGAGGCCGTGAACGATCCGATATGCTCGGACCCAGCTCTCCTTACCCAGGTTTGCTTGAACGATCGTAACTAGACATGAAGAATTGAATCCCATAGATGGATACGACGTTCCCCATCGTGAGGTGTCAGTGCGGTTGGTGCGCAGCGAAGATGCCGATCTGATTGAGCCAGACCATGTGGTACAGGTTGTCCGCCAACCCCAGCCGCACGACCTCTCCGCCTTGCCGTAGCCACCTGATGTACGCGGGTGTAATCCAACTTTCCAGGCTGGGATCAATCTCTGGGACGTGGGCGGTGGTATCCACCTGCACCAGGCTCCGAACTGTGTCGCCGGACCCCTCTGCAGCACGTCGAAACTAGCCCGTGTCCTCCTTGGCCACCTTCGTGTTCCCAGTCTTCTCCTTCATCCCGTTCTCTGTCCTGATCTTCTTCGAGACCTTCCGTCTTGACTGCCCCACCTTCTTCTCGACACCACTGGCCCTCATCCACTGTACAACCTCCACAGGCCGAGGAATTGACCATGAAAGCGCTATTGCTGCTCTCTTTCGGAAACGCGCGTTTGTGGCCGCCAGCGCTATTGAGACCCTTCCCCCACCCACTGCAGAGTCAGGTGCAGTCACGTCGGGAGTAGAAACACGCTGAGCGGAGCTGCGTGTGGAAAACGCGGTAGCCAGAGTCGTCGCGCGAGCCGGGGTCCTGTTTTTCCTCGGCTCAGGGGCAATGTGCTTTAGCGACCTTGTCCCCGGAGCCTGTAGCGCCTGACTGGTTGCCCTTGTCTACATCTTGTCAAGAGTCGTCGCCTCTCTTCTGAAAGCGGCCCATATGGTTGTAGTAGTGCTCCCGGACGGAAATTTGGAGGAGCTTCGATTGCGGGGGCTTAGTCTGAGGAAGTCCGTCGCAACTCTGGCCCTCAAACTTACCATACTTTTCAGTCAAGTCTAGCACGACAAAAAGAAGCTAGTAAGCGCACTTGTACAACGCTTTTGAGTCAGACGTTCTGTCGCGGTCAGGGTCATTAGGGAACTGCGAAGGATAAGTTATGAACAGAGCAATGACACTACGGTCCTCTGACCAAAGATATGCATCGGCAAGGGTCGTTTTGTCGATCTTCCGAGGCTTGGAGCTGGCGGAGGCCGGATCTCTCTGCAGCCGCAGTAGGTATGTGTGCCAGCGAAAGACCCTCGCTACGCGTATGCAGCATCTACATGCCAATGGGTCTGTTCCCGGCAGCAAAATGGTCTTCATCATTGCTTGTCCAGATCTCTTCTGACTTAGCACCTGTGGTTCCATGCCGTTGTCCACAGCGAGAGCCTGCATGATTTCAGCGACATTCATGAAGTAGTGGGGCAGGGACTTTTCTAAGCGGACCAATCCGGCAGGTGGGCTCCGCTAGTACATGCCGGGACCATGTACTTATCCTTCGCATCAGATTCATACTTACTTCGACCGCAGCGCACGGGAAAGTGGCTGCGAGTCCGTTTAGTGCCGTGTTTTTCTGATTTAGAGGGAAGGGCGACTTGCTGTGATCGGAGACCGCCCACTACAGCGAGCTTGAAGGCTCAGCTAAACATATTGCCGTCCTTGATGATGCCGTTCGCGATAGTTGGTAGCGAGTGACTATTGGCGCACCACGTGGTAACCGGCACGACGCCGGGGTCCTAACTACACCCGCACACGACACTGTCGGCCTGGAGCCCGTCGAAAGTGGCGTTTTTCCTGTCCCGAAGAACGTACTGCGGCTCTTCAGGCTCTCCAATATACCAGTAGACCTCTTTTCACTCGTAGTTGGCCTCCCGGAAAGACTAAGACGACGACAGCTGCTATTCTACCTCCAAGCTACCCACATCGCAATCATCACTGTCGGATGGGTCTCGCGATGTAACACAGTCCGATGAGGGGTCCTCCTAGTCCGAGGGGTATCGAGGTACAAGTTCGGGAGGGGGTGACTCCGATAC
Source organism: Endocladia muricata (assembly GCA_032356245.1). Classification (NCBI taxonomy): domain Eukaryota; phylum Rhodophyta; class Florideophyceae; order Gigartinales; family Endocladiaceae; genus Endocladia; species Endocladia muricata. Next base: position 41,953 of record JAUKWC010066716.1, read on the forward strand.
AGAGAGTTGTAAGCCCACTTCGGCATATAGTTCTTGGCGAATCAGCGCTAGCTACGGTTAGTGGCTTGATTTGTACCGAAGCCTATGCCTCCGCGGTCGAAACTATCGAGTCGTGGGTATATGTCGCGATCGGAAGTTTTTCGGTCGTGCCGGAAATACAGGAGCTGCGAGAAACGGCGCCGAACAGAAGTGAAGTAGTAGGCGATCCGTCGCTGAAAAAGAAAGGAAATGACTGAGAAGTTCTGCGCGAGGGAGGTTGTAGTAGTGACGGCAGTCATCGGAAACACGGTATGATGAGACCCGAACCCCGCGAGGGACAGAGACACGAAGGCCATAGGTGTTTGAAGGAGCACAGTTTGCGGAACATGCGGTGGCGCGCAGAAAGATGCAGTCACGAGCGGGTTACGAGATTACATCTTCAAGTTTGAGTATCACAAGATTGTCAGGTTTGAATGGGCCGTTACAAACTACAATTGCTCCGATCTGCGCACGTGCTAGCAGATGAGTGCACGGATATCCGTACTTCAGTTCTCACAAGGACATTCATTTCCTCACGTATTTTCACAGGTGTAAATCGCAGCCCCTGTCATTGGCGATGCATCGGAACTCTAGAGTAGTTTGTCATATGACACCCCCTCCCCCTGCTGCAGTGGCCCTACAATCGCCCAAATTTATGAGCCAGCATTCTATCGGCTGAGCCCAAATCCTTCCGGTCTGCAGGCCTCGTCCAGCGTACTCGCGGTGAGTGGCTCACGCACTCACGGATACTGTCCCAGAATATTCCCCCGCAAGCTTTTTCGAAAGTCTTCTAACAGGCACTCTAAAGCTGAACTCCTACGCGAGTTTTGGGAATAGCACGATCCTTACAGACCCTGACGCGTCACGCGGATTGCAACAAGTTTCATTGAACGTAGGGCTCTCTTCTACAGCTCCCCTTCATACTTGCAAACTTTCTCGTCTGCGTCTCGCGCTTTAGAGGTAATCCTGGTTCGCTATTTCCCGTCGCCAGGCAAGTACCCATTGTTGTCCCCGGACCCTGCCCCACAGTACAGCTCCGGTACGATACAGTCCTCAGGCCTTGGACCTCTGCAGGGCTCCTCAAGCCTTCCCATGACAGGGAGTAGCCAGTTGAGCGCTATTCTGTCGATCCCCAAACTTTCACTTCCGTAGACCTACCTCGTTTCCGGCATGCACCGACGGATGTCGGCATTCAACAGCGCGCCATACACGCGGAGGATAGTCTGTCCTCTCCCGAAAGCGTGGTTCTCAGCTACCCAGTCTATCTCTATTCCGTATTTCACCATCAACGTATGCGCCACCAGGCAGCCACCTACCGCTTCCATTGCTGTCAATGGTAGCGAGTCTTGGGTACCCGGGAGGGGCATCGTTATTTGCTGTCCAGTTGCCCGCCGACTCCCGCCGATTGCACAACGGAAGCGCGGGATACACGGCGTAGGTCGCAATGAACCTGACGATGTAGTCCAGGAGGTGATGACATCAAGGACACCAAAATGCGGCATTGTGAGTTTCATTTCTCCTGCTCCCAGAAGAATTTCGTTTTACGCGGGCCAAGACCCTAATAGCAGGCTCCACAACCGGTGGAGTGTCCCCGACGTCATACACGTTGCTCATGACGACCTCGCGAGAAGCCTCACCTAAGCTCAGTAGAGCTGGACTGACATAGTCGCCCTCCTTTGCACACCCCACGAAACAGCAATGTTTCGGAAGATGTACACATACTTCTGCAGCCGTGCAAGTACCACCGCGCACGTTTACAACGAGATTTCTTTGAGTTAAATACTGCTAGACCAGCTCACTCATCTGCTTAATGGTTTTCTCCTCAAATCGAAGTATCTTCTGCAGATATTCTTCGTCAACTCTTCTCATCACATCTTTCTTCTCCCACCTCTGGAGTTTAGCAATACAGCTTCTCCATGCCGTGTGCGATGACTGCACATACCTTTCTCATATACAGCGTGCCCGGACGAGCTGCACCTCGGACGGCAAGCTCATTTGCCAGAGACGAACAGCCGCTAGCGTGATGGAGATAAGCGCACATTCTTTCAAACCTGGGGTTGGCGTATCGTGACCTCGAGCTCGGACACGTTCCATCATCTGGTCACCCCCATAAAAATAGTGTTTCCTTCACCGCCTCAGTTCTGACCGCACGCCAGGGCCATTCCTCTCGTTTCTCGTGTCCTGACTGTAACCCTTAAAGCGCGAAAGAATACATGCCAAACTGCAGACCGCCTCAAAATATTATTCCGTCGAAGGACTGCGTCCAATATGCGAATGGGAGCGTCCGTGCTGTCCCCGCTGACCACGTCGTACGCAAAGTTGTCCGCACCCTGCTCGCGTCGGGTATTGAATGAGAGGTCTATAAACAGCACCTGAGCGTTACCACCCACGCAGTAACTACAATCGTTACCGTGATGATTGTCGAGGTCAAGGAAAATACAGGTGTGGACACAGTACTGCGACTTTGTTCCGCTGAGCACGTCGACGAGAAGGCCTGTCGAAGGGTGCTGCTCGTATAGAGACTACGCCAATACCTCCTTCGGCGGCGGAGACAGGGAAGCGCGATTTGCTTGTTTCGGTGCTTCAACGAAGAGTTCATCCAGCTGGGGCACAAATGGACCGAGAGTGGACTGGGTAGCCGCACCAGTTTGCCCCATGTTACTCCATACCACAAAGTTCTCCCTTTCGTCGGCGCTACGGTCGAAGTCCGTCTCCATCTCCTCTTTCAGCCATGGAGACGCAAAATTTCAACGCGGGGCGGATGGTTCCACACTGCGCGTGGTGTTCGACTTCGTCGAACGCAGACGGCGACGCAGTCATGTTTTTTCCGGATCGACACCGAAAAGCCCTGAGTCCCAATGGATAATCTGTGACAAGGTGCCGTCATCTTCGGACGCATCTCGCTCAATCGACAGGGCCGCCCGAGTGCTCCCACTCAAGTCCGCAAAGACCGTTGGACTATGGTCATCGCGCGACCCTAAGCTGTCCGAATACAGCTAGTCGATGTGATGCTTTATATGGAAAACTGTTTCTTTCGTAACAATAGATCACGATGCGGTCAACAACACACTCGCAATCGCTCGCCTTTCTTTCCTCTTATCCGCAGCCCGACCACAGGCCACCGCACTGCTGGTATTATGCTCCAAATTTATTACCCCATCTCTTTCAAGCATACTCCATTACACAAAGCGTGGAAGGTCTTCAGGACGTCACTTCAAGGCCACAGAGCGTTGAACGCGCCGACCAGATAGAACGTGGGGTCCACCTCGTGCCTCGCTATTAAAACCCTTCACTGCCCTGGACGGCTTCATACTGGCCCGAGCAACCAGCTGAATAGAAAACGCAAGACAATTCACGCTTGGAACTATCTGTTTCAAAGCGAAGCCACGATTGCGGAGGCTCCACGAGTGGCATACGTTGGTGGCGTGGAAAAAGACGACACCACTGGAGGTCCTTGCACTGGCGACTGGAACGGTTCTCGGCGGAACAACGCCACGAACTTTGCTGACCTTGGACAGAAAAAACTTGGTGCCTGCAATGCGGCACGCACCGTAGATCTCCTGGCTGAGGGCCACGGCCACGACGTCCCTAGTCCCCCTGGCCTTTCGCGTCAGGGGCAAGAACAATCGCGCTGTGTGCACCGTCTGTTTGGCCTGTCTAGTACCCAGCTGACGGGAGCCTGGGTTGTTGCTTTCCGTTGGAGTGTAGGAGTGGCTGTAAGACCTACGCCACTCGCTTTTCAATGCGGCAGAGTCCCTGATCGCAATTCAACCGTTGTCATCTGCAGCGACGATGAGCCCATTGCAGGCTGACGTTTGCCTCTTCATGAGTTCAAACTTCGCGCTTTCCTCCGATGAGGACCGATGAACAGTAAAGTCGGGGAAGCACATGCCAGCTACCATTAGTAGGCTCAGTTCAATTCACTCCATGATCGCAGTCTGGTGAGAAAAGAAAGAAGGGAAGAAGACCAGGAGTGCTGAAGTTGCAAAGTGGGAGGAGGAAAGCGTCGGAAGTGCAGCATACAAAACTATGTTGATGGAAGTATAGGGCGGAAGGAGGAGGGCGGAGCAATGAAAGTAATTGAGACCATCTGAATATTTTCCATATGGTGAGAGCTTAACACTTCATGGTGCTGTACCAGGTGCACGCGATTGCTGCTGTGGGCAGAGAGAGCGGCGAGTGGGATCATGAGGCGTTCACGATGATTCACGGATCCGTTATGAAAAGCAGTTATGACCTGAGGCGCTCCCTTCACGACACTTAGAAATGTAAGTATATATACTACTGTTCAGACGGGCTGTTACTAATAACACGAGGTGCAATTATCCACGTGCAAACACATGCGCAAGTGAATATGCAAAATTGAAGACGAAGAACTACATCCATCTATGCAAGTATTTCGACATGAGCAGAAACCGGCCCCTCCCATTAGTAACAGCCCCCTGACCTGACGTTTCCCCACGTTTTAGATGAGACGTTTGGTGGCCGTCAGCCTCTATCTGCAGACCTGCCGGTTGACGCTTACGGTACCTGAAACGTCCGCAATCGTCGTCAGCGTGTTTTTGACTTCATAGTGGCCCAAGTACGAATATTAGGTAGAACTCTTACTGTGCAGCTCACATAGTTCCAACGAGTTTTTCGATCTTGTGCCTCTCACGAAGTCGCAATATTTCCTGTTTTACGTTTGGAGCAGAACTACATCGATGAATCCGGCGGCCAGAAGGAGAACAATAGCTGATTCTGTGCGATGAACTCGTTTCCGCACTAACCCTCAGTTAGATGGGGACGATGATGCCCCGGCCGCGGCTTCCACTCTCACTGCAACGAAAAGCTAGTCTAGTGCAGCTCAACTGCCCCTGGTAGGGCCAGCGCCTCAGCTCGTACAACACCAGACAGCGCTGGCGACGTCTCTGCTCAGTCCGAAAGCTGCACTCGTCGATGTTGCCTCCGTTTTGGAGACCTCTGGTCCCGCTGCGACATCGCGAGCTCCACCAGGCCATGCTAGTAGCCAGATTTTTGCTCGCCAATCTTCTATGCATTATGAGAGCAGCATAAGCACAATTGGCCTGTCGGTCTGGGCCGGAATCTTGTCGGCACCAGACGGCCGCAAGTCCGGCATTCCCGCCCGTGTGCTGTCGGACATCCTCCGCGATGCTAGCTGGTCTCCTCATGCAGCCCTGCGTCCCCGTAGTGCATTGGAGGTGTGACCCTCTCGTTGTTCGCCTTCGCTCACGCCGTCTTGGCGAAGGTTTGAGACTTTCGGTATTACTCGCGAACAATTTATCTCGCATCGAAGGACTGGTGAGCTGAAGGTGATGCTTGCGGAGGAGACGAGCAAAGTCTGGGCACAGGAGCATGACATAGGTGGTCTCAAGACAATGGTCAATGACTACGAGCACAAGGTACAGCATGCCCACAACGACCATGTCGAGATGCACGTGACGGGTAAAGTATCACTTTCCAAACCCATGCCACTACAAGCCGAACCAAGGGATATATTACGGAGGAGAACGACATCCTAGGCCTGGCCGGCGGCATTTCCGGAGGCGCCTAGCAAATCACATTGTATGTAGCAACCGGGATGTGAGAGTCGCAAACTTATGACACAAATCGGGGCAGATCACATTGGTGTCGTCAGAACTGTCGAGAAGCTTATCCTGCAAAGAGCCTGTCACGAAACTGCTCATCTCAACCCACCACGCTCTGTTCCAGTCCAGAACTGGACCGGCTACAGTGAGCTGCGCGTGCCGGGGGAGGTTCCTGTGGGCTGCCCTGAATGTATCGTACGGAATCCACCTATGTTTGCTGCCAATCATGAATAGTACTATACATCATTCTATTACGATGAGGAGACGACTCTGGTTGGAATAATGCGTGCAGAGTTTGGCACCGGAAACCGATCATTCTCGGTTTCGGACGGCAAGTCCCGCCGCGAGTGCGAGAAGGTTGTGTTGATGGACCATGGTCTATTCGCAAGGATGGGGCTGGCAATACCTGACGTGATGAAGGCGTGGGTGAGAGATGCTAGAGACATGTAGTTCCAGTGCCTCCAGAATTTAGCCTTCATGTCGCGGAAGGCGAAGTTCGTATCGAATGGCGAGAGAATAGGGCGCTTCTCTTTGCCTCTTCAAGCGCGGGTGAATCTGGTGAGCTCAGAAGGGGCGGGAGGAACTATAAACTTCTCATGGCGGAGTCTCAACAAGTTCGAGGATCTGGCACACGCTGATTCCTCTGTGCAGAGGTAGGTGTGTGATCTCGAACATAGTGTCATACTGTTGCGAAACTCTTTAAAAAGATATCTACATCTCGAGTTGTAAGGGTACCCGGCTCAACCAGATAGGATCTTCTGAGAGGAGTCCATCGCGCTCCTCGCAAGCGTGGACGCCTAGCTGGCAATATTGGAAGCTTTTCTGCAGCATGCTGAAGGTCGGAGTGGCCAACACCGACGGACTTACGACTTGACGGTTTCCGTGTACCTGCCGATGGCAGCTGCGCACATAGTAGGGACTGTTTGCAGCTTTCTAAGCTGCCTTCTTCAGCAGTAAATATTTTTGTCCAGTTCTACAGTTCAGGAGACCATATCTGAGTAACAGAATGAAGGTATGGAGCTGTCTCGTCGGGCAGACCATAAATAATTTGAACCACACGCCCGTCGAGTAAAAATAGACGTGGTGAAGTTGGCGGCAAAAGCTAAATTCGATGTGGCGTCGGCAAAGTTTATCTTTTTGAGGATCATCTCGAGAATGATTGGCAGTGTCGCTGTTAATTTTTGCTGCGCACGAAGATCCAAGCTGGGGACCGCGTGAACTTTGCGACGGGGTCTGTAATCTGGCATGGATTCTCATCGCGATTCTACATCACTCCACGTGCGCTTTTGTTCGAGTTACGGACGAGTAACCGTCTGCCGACAGAAGAGAAGAAGTAGAGCGTACCGCATTTGTACATTGGTAGCGCGCTAGGCACATTATGGTTGTAGTGTGTTTAATTGTAGTGCGGAGAAGATGGCTTACAAATTGGACGGCGGTGCTAGGTCGGCTTGACCACGCATCAGCGTCTCTCAAGAATCCGTTCATATTGGAAGCGATGGTGAAGCCGGTGGAGGTAGCGGGGGAAAGGGAAGATGTGGCAATATAACGGCACCACATGAGCCGTCCCACTGAAAGTAGAAGCCTTGCAAAGGCCGGCTCAGGGGGAAGCAGGTGCTTGAAGCCCTCTCCGTTGCATCTCCAGCAGCGTGACCGGAACTCTTGTACAGTTTCCATTCTCGTCAGAAGAACCTCGAAGGGAGACAAGTTCCAAAGTGTCAGCAACAGACTCTATTAGTCCAGCACAATCCATGTAACGAACGGCAGCACACTCCGTAAGTTGCAGAGAGTTATGGTTTTAGATGCGAAAGAGGGGAAGAATCCTGGGCCGCAGGCGTAGAATATACACGTTCTCATTCGCTGTGGGCCAGCAGTACACATCTCAGTCTCTACTGGTCCGTCGGGCCGAACCCGCTATGTGCAGAAACGTGCTGAAATACATGTTACCGCAATAGGCCGAGTCGAATGACATTGAGATCGGAATGATGGTCGTCGGCAGATGTAAACAAGGCTGCCAAGGACGTCAGCACTTTTAACTTTAGTAATGTCGATAATGTCACATTCTTTGGCCGCATACTACTACAGAAGCGCGGTGCGGACAAGGTTCAGCAGCATAGGGGTACCCCGGCCATCTAGCTGGACGAGAGGAGCGACACAGAAGCCGGAAGCCGGTTCACGTAGTGCATGGATCATCGCAATGGTGACAGGACCTTCTTCGTTTCCGAGAAGCGGCGTGCGGAGGGTTCGCAAGTGAGCAAGTTCGCGCAGGTACATTTTCAAGCCATCCATATCAAGTCGCTCCCCGTGCCTATCGTTTGGACTCCTGAGCTTGATCGTCACGCGATGGTATCATGATAAAGACAGGACTCGAACTCGAAGGGTAGCAAGGTTTTTGGAGTGCTGTATTCGGCATACAGTTTCGTCCATGACTGTTGCTCTCCGCTTGGAACTGCGGCGATGGACTTGCTTCCGTTCTAGGTGAGCGCGTTCATAAGCACCTGCATTGGAGCTCTGTATGCCTCCAAAACTGTGGATGTCATCCGCCAGGAGATCGAGGAAATGAAATTTGAGAGTCTGAAATATGATCGGGTGGTGGTCCCTAAAGATGTGAGGCGTAGACGATTCAGGGTTCTTGACACGCTCCTCTACGTTTTGAACCCCTGCGAGGCTCCGGAACTCTCCTATTCCCTGTCTCGAGCTGAGTGTTAGAGTTTCTGAGTCTTGAGAGCAAATCGATCCGAGGGGCGCCGAGGAAGCTTCATCACGGCGGCAGTCTATGTTCCCTGCGATGATAGGAGAGACCATGTGAACGGAGCTGTAGTGTCTACGCCCCAGCAACCCGCGGATGCCCTCATTTTGGGTCGAGCCTTTCCAGGCCACGGGCTGCTTTGAAAAGCTCAGAAGTCGAAGTGTAAGCTAGGAATATAGATGTCCATGTAAATAGCAGCCATAACTGTGTTGTCTGCGCGATGGAGAGCAATTCATATGGTTCTGAGTTGCTCTCGACCGTCGCCGGCGGACGCTTCTCACGTGAATACGACATGGATGTCGAGCTTGATAAATTTGCAGGTCTCGAATACCTTGGAGATGCCAAGGTGGAAGTTGTGCGGCGATTCGAACCTAAACCGAGAGTGCATGCCAAGACAAGAATAGGACGGATGGAGGAATCATGTTTCCGGAACATTTGAAAACCTCCGCAGGGAGGAGATAGCGAGGTTTGTCGCGCATGTGCGCTGCCAGCTCGTGCTTAACTCGAACTGCCGGCCAATGCACGGGCAGTGACTTCGGCCTCGAGGTCCGCCAGTTTGCTGCGAAGATGGGCCGTGCAATTCGTGATGCATGGTGGTAATGAGGCGGAGAAAGCTACAAGACTTGAATATGCCTTGTAACGGTGGGAGGGTTTGATTTTTCAGTAGCTGAACGACTGCCCACGATGCCCTTCCCACCCGCTATGACGCAATATTAGTTGATGAGGACCCGGTGATATTTCCAAATACGACGGGAGTTATCTGAGCATGTGAAGCCTGCGAGGGCTTTATCGTATAGAGGCGATAGCAGAGGGTGCAGGGCGCAGTGTAGTTTGGAAGTTTCTCTTTTTGTTGCGCGAATGGTGGAAAAAGGGCAGATGCCGTCAAAGCTTCCATCGTCCGGGGTGGAGAAGAGCTGGCCAGAAAGATAGCCGATGACGATCTGCCGGGAGACCAGGCAACATCGGCTGAAAGTAACCGTGAAGTCGAAAAGAGTGACATCTACCGGGTTGCCAGGAAGAGAGTTGGTCGCAGGTGTAGGGACAGATTTGTGCGTATGGATCTGTATTCAACCTCCGAACGAGCGGGTTGCCGACGTCCTGGTGTCATAGAGACCACACTCCGTATCTTGTCTCTTCATGTTTTCCCTGAGATCTTGACAAACGTGACAGTGCAACTTGACGTGCTGCCGATGCGGGAAGAGATACGTCTCGCTCTGCTAGACGTCCCCACAAGAGCGGTTGTAGCTAGACTACATGCTTGCTTTCGCTATCTGCTTCCGCAAAATCTGGATCTGGACCAGGAGGTACGCCGTTCCGAACCACGTCCCGCTGTGCTCCGACAGACGAGTTGAGGAAGTGCTTTCATCTTGAAGTCCCTTCTTGGCGGCAGCAGGTATGAGGTAGCGACCCTCTTTGGAAGAGCGAATGCGGTCTCAAAAGCGCACGAGAGATAAGCCTGGACCCTTCTGGATAAACAGAACTTCACCAACTGGGCACGGGCGGCCAGTCCTCTCCACAGCGGGGACAAAAATTGAAGTAGGCTGTATAAGCAGATCAGTCTTACTCATGGTCGCCTTCGGACTTAGGTGCGACGGGAACGGGAGCATGGCAGGGACTGGCGCCGCAGCTTGATGGCGAGGGGCGTTGTCCCATTGCGGGCTTGGGAGCTGTTTCCCAAATGAATCTCGCAACGAAGTAGGGATAAACTCGTCCATTCGCTGTGCTAGGACGTGCCTGTGTTGCTCGTGTATGGAAAGGTACAACGCATCGGGAGGTGAGTAGGGCCATAGCCGACACTTGCAGCGCATACTGAACACGGATAAAGAAGGCTGCAAGGAGAATGGCTGAGGGGAAGACTGAGAGAATGGACGGGTGCGAAGTTTCCGACAGGTCGAGCTGTCGCCTGGCATTTATGGAGTACGATACGAGAGGCTCACTCATGACCAATTGCGCAAATACGAAACGTAGCCCCGGTTCCACGGACGCGGAAGTGCTCACAGTGGAAGACAGGCCTGTCATTCGACGCAAACGCACGCTATTGGCTGTGTGGACAAGAGGTTGTCATGCATTCGCTGACGGATAATTCCGCAAAACGAAAATCGTCAATCGAAATGCCACGATACTGTGATTTTTTTAGTTGAAACATTTCGAAACTTTCGTACCATCTAGGATTTTTTCTGCGCACGTCAATGAGACGATGAAACTCTGAAATCACACGAAGGCCATTTTTGAATCGCTGCAAGGGGAAACCTGAACTTAGCAGATCTGCACAGATACCTTGATGTCAGCACAGCTTTCCAAGCGACTTTGTCTTGTTTTCGTTCGGTGCAACGGCGCGAGCAGGTAAGCATACCGAATCCGAGTGCGTATCCGCACGTGAGTGAAGAGGCTGGGCGCGATGCGCAACCTCTTCAGTTATACGCAAGTACCGGATCCGAGCGGAGGTTGAGTGGGAATCATGGTGTGGTTGAGGAGTAGCAGGATATCAGGTGCACGGTGCGACGCGAGAAGTGCAGGTCAATGGGTGTGAAGAAATTGACGGAGTCCGATTGATGGTGAGGTGTCGTGATGTGAGCTTGAACGAGGGAGGGGCGGGATGAGTGGCGTTGAAGAATAGTAAAACATTGAGTGCGCAATACGGCACGGGAAGCGTGGCCCGCTGGAATTACAGACAGCAAGGGAGCAGGAATGACTAAGCTATACTTATAAAAGGCGCCCTCAAAAATTGGCGCTGTCACATCGACAGTGATAGAATTCTGAGACCTGAAACGGAGGCCTGGCGGCAGCAATGGGAATCTATTGACTAATTCATTGTTTCGGTGCTCTCCTGTCAACGAAGACTCCAGGAAAAGCACCTTCCAGGGTGCATGATTAAAACACTCAAAGAGTATGATGGTGTCCAACACCTGAGAACAACATTCAGGCCTAGGAAATTGTGGAAGACTTGAAACCAAACAAGAAGCATCTTTCGAGGTGGAGTGAGGTTGTGATATGGACATCAGCAGTGCAGCTCCCGAGTGGCATGTTAATGAAGCCAACTTCGGCTACCAATGCACATGTGGGCCTCATTTGAGTGCAGTATTGTCTTTCCAGGCAGACGGAAGGAGGCTTAAAAGCTTTTGCCTAGAATGCATGCAAGTAGGGACAGTGAGTCTCTGAATAGCAGTATCAGAGCTGTCGTGTGACTGGTCTTGATTTACTTATCCTCGATAACCATGTTACCAACTTTGACTGTAAAGAAGAGAAAGCGCCTTTCTGGTAGTGAAGCCAAGACAATCAGGTCGACCCCACAACTTCCAGGTATGAGCACAACATGAGGTCACTCTCGCAAGTGATAGCATATGTATTATGACTGCGGCCAGTGACGTCTCAATGCCGGGTTTTCAATTGTGCGAAAGTGAGAAACTGTACATCTGTGCGGCGATGATCATTTTTTGAGATACTCGCCAAATTCGCGCCAAAGGCGGAATGGAAAGTAGAAACCATCTCTTTTTCCACTCAAGACCTGAGAGAGTACCCTTTCAGGCACACCGAATCCTATAATTTGTTGACATACTACACGAAAGCATAGCCGCGAATGTTAGTCGCAGCGAACCGTCGAATGGACGAGAATTCGGCAAACTACAGCTGGAAGTTCACCGGACGAAGGTACGTGGCTAAGCTGACTAACCCCGCAACGCCTTCGTTAGCCTGTACCCATGCATTGTGGTGAAAGAAGCCAAGAGCATGAGAGCCCTTAGAACGGTCACGTCTAGTGGGTGTTCGGCCCCAGGTCTGTATGCGTAGATATTAAAGGGCCTTGACCTCTCCATAGTTCATGATCAAGGATCCATCTCTGACCATAAGCGTACATCAGCGTGAAAAGCCGAAAGACATGACTCGCAGTAGAACTCCCGATGCCCATGTACTATGGCGGCACGGGTTAGATATGGTTTCCCCCTCTTCAGCACAGTAACATATCACTGCCTACCGTCTTACGCTCCTGAGCGGCTATCACAATGAGTACAAAACGGCTAAATCCAGGTTGTTTACGCGATTGACATGATTGCCGACCAATTGCGTTTTTTTGCGCAGGAACGAACCGTTTTATCATCCAGATAAGCAACGCAGAATCCGACAACCTTCGTACCGGCCAAAAATATTATGCTGGCAAACATCGCTTTGTGAAATTTCTTCCTGCGGGCTTCCTAAGAACCGCTATGACGAAAACTAAAGCTAAACAAAGAGAACGCTCAAGCTTTACTGTCCTTTGATATTCTGATGTTTCGTACCCTTTTCCTCCAGTCTCTGTAAGTGCCCCCTTCTGAAGTACTATCCTTCAAACCATTGGCTATCGACGTGGATTGTGCTCAGTCAAAATTGCACATGAATTGCAAATGCGCATTCATTGCGAAACTCCCAATTTAATCCCTGAATCAATTCGGTACAATTCCCCATCAGCAGTCGTCAATTCCGACTGCAGGTAGTAGCAATTCTGATCAGTCATTACTTAGAACTGCAGGTAGCTGGAATTCCAAGCAGTTCTCAATTAGAACTGCAGGTGGCAGGAATTCCAAGCAGTTCTCAATTAGAACTGCACGTGGCAGCAATTTCGAGCAGTTGTCAAGTAGAACTGCAGCTCGCAGGAGTTTTGAGCCGCGGTTCAGTAGAATTGCAGGTACCAGCAATTCCGATTTTTAAATCTCGGTTTTCAAATAATAGTACTCCCAATCTCAATTTGGTTCCAGAATCACTCCATTTCCAATCTAGATCCATGAAAAGTGCTCTTCTGTTGCGCAACTCCTACCAGTAACGAACTTATGCCCGCGACATAAACTGCAACATGCGATCGGCTAGAGCCGGCTGGCCCAAGTTGCGGTCGCTGACTCCAGTAAAGGTAGAGGCAGATGCGCATGATTTGAAGCTGTTGTACCACACGATGGCCGTTCACGCTGTTCTACTTGGTTTTAATCGATTAAGATTGCGCTTTCTCTACCATCATATGTGGTGCTGCTACTCACAATATAGGTTAAGTGTTGTTCATTCTTCTGTCCTTTTGGGTCCAGTTGTACTGTCGAAGACACTCTATTCAATTTGTATAATACCAGCCAAGAGCACAATACTTTGAACCTTTTACGAACGAACTGAGTGTGTCAACATCATCCCATATTATGTCGCACCTTTCCTGGCCTGTAGGTCTTGTATCAGATTTTAGATTGTTTTGGTTCGCTCTCCTGCAAATAGTTTCACGTATTCATTTTATCGCTGGTGCTCACAGAATATTCTCATTAGTAGGTGCAAGCTACTGGCTACTTAACGGCCAAAAAGTCTTACCGTCAATGAGTTAAGCTCGCGCTACGTGTCTTTGGCAATCCTTTCCTCGAGCCAAATAAGTTCTATGATGGCGATGGCTTCCAAACATATATGTTGTAAGTATCTGCCATGTACGTTGTAGTTGTCGTCGTCTGGTTCCAGCATGAATCACACTCGTATACTTTCTACTCATCCATACTACAGTGGAGACAGAGAAGCAGTTCGGTCTTCAAAGTAGCTGGATACTGTAGTTCTCTGACTCGCTCTTATAAACGGGCAGCGTCGTTCAGAATACTACGACGTTTTAGTTTCTGTTTCATTTGCACTTGTCTTGCTCTTTGAATTTAGGGTTGCACCCGTTGTCGGCGTGCAGACATCTGATTTACTTACGCTCTGAGTGGCATTCAGACTGAGTACCCCCACAGCGGTTATTTGATGCGAATGATATTATAGAGTTTTGTTTTACATGATTTCGCAAAAGATGCCCCGTTCTTCTGAAACATGATGCAAGCACAAACCGTTACGGAACGTCTTCGCGAGGACTGCAATTTGCTGATGGTACCCTCCAGCCCACACATACACCTCATCTGTAATGGTGCGTCCGCAAGGAGCGGCTAGGGGTAAGACCAGCTGATTGGGATTCGCCCACCAATACACGACTCAGACTACACCTTGCCAGCACCAGGTCATGTGGCGCGCACCGGATGCTCGACGCACTGAACCGGTGTTGTTGAGGCGTGTGAGGACGTCGAGGCCGAGGGTTAGCGGGGTACCGGGGCGCTTCAATGACGACGTAGGTTTGGGTTGAAATGCGGCGGAGTGCCGTGTTTCGGGAGCGTGCTATTTGGGCTCAAAAACGAGAGAGGAACTTCAAAATTCGCTGCCTCGCAGCACCGGCGCCGCGCACCAGCTGGGGATGCGGCGTATTCTATTCAGGAGAATCATTACCTCTAGCTGACAGTAGATCGGCTCATATGCGTATGTTCGTAATTAATTGTGCGACACGAAATTACAGCAGGATGGTGTGGTCGAGGCCGGTTGAGCCGGCGGTTTGAGAGTGGCGGGAAAGCGGTGCCAGAGTTCAAAAGTAGCCGAGGGTGGTGGAGCCATCGAACAGGAAATATGGTTGCGTGGCGCCAGAGGTCAACATCCCACGCACCGGTTAGTCGTGGTTGCGACCCGTGCGGAGCCCAAAAAAAGAATAACGTGTTTGATGCCCCCAACAATCGGTCAGGCAGTCTGGAAAATCAGCAGTAGTAATGATTATCGTTGCCGGCGAATATTCTAGCGGAGTCGCCACGGCCTCCTGAGGTCCGTGCCATGGTTGCATTCTAAGTAAGTGTTAAAATCCGGCTAGACGTTCGGAACTATGAGTTGCAAGGAGCTATCTACCTGCAGCAGCGCGTGCTCAGTCGTAAGGCCGCAATATAAGAGATGGCTATAGACTCCAACTTAGTGGAGAAAACCTTTCCGTGTCACATCCTTCACTGTATCTACCTAATCTGATTTATTGACCACTTCGCGGATATGGAGGTCAGAATCTCGCGGTAAGTTGGCCCAATATAGTTGGAAGTGTAGATAGAGAGCGATCGTAGAGAACCTGAGCTTATTGAGGTTGGGAACAAGCCAGTCAATGCACCAAGTTGATGTGAACTTATAGACAGGGACGTAAATTTCACTTTGTTGCACTAAGCAAGTTGGGAGTGTCAACGAATTAACATACATCTGATGAACAGAACCTACCGTAGCCGGAATCGAAACAAAAAAAGCAAATAATCTGTCAGTTGGAAATTCGAACACAATCAGCATAATTATTGGCAGAAATGATTGGCCCACGACCGCGCGTAGCTGTGGTCTACATACAGTACGACTCTGGAATTGACTGACAACTGCGAACGTCAGCACGCCTTGAGCGTGAACTGTGTCAGTGGGGAGGGTTCGACGCCAGGTGAGATGTCTTTTGTGTCAAGTCCCCACTGCCGACTAGGAGGGTATTTAAAGGAACACTTGGAGGTAGCAGTATAGCTTAGAAAAAGGGTACGGATGCCTTAGCAGTGCAGTTTGGGTAAAAGAGTTGAGCAGATTTGGTTTTCTAACCTTTTGGTTATTTGCGCTCGATTCAACACGCTGCAGAGAAGCTCTGGACCATCAACAGGAAAAAGTTCACCCGCAAGTACACTTCCAAAACACATCAAGTCCTCATTTGGCCGGATGGATTCCGGATGCTACTGTTAAAAGACCTTTCTGGTTTCCGGCCACCGGATAACAACAGCTCGGCGACTTAGACGACGACAGATCCATATATTGAGACCAGAACCGAAGCGAGGCAAAAGAAAGGTCAAATTTCCCGATGTCAGGCTCTTGCATAAAAGTGGGGTGTCGATAGACAAGAAATTCTTCAGAAAAACGGAACAGCCACACTATGCGATACACAGAGAAATATTGTTCAGCGACCTTACCAAAGGCAAGAACAGTGGGCCGTTTCCAATCTGCGTAGAACAATTTGGGACCTGCGCATGCCAACTATGCAAAGGGGGAGTTGTAGTCATCGTTGTATTCCAAACCTCATCAGGTTGGAATGGCTGCACGGGAAAGGAGCCCTTAAAGTAAACCCAAGCTAATGCACAGCTATTACTTTCCATACAGGCGTTGTAGCGACAAGATAAGTGCAGGTTGTTTCGCATTTAAAGCAAGCGGCAGTCAGCAACGGCGAACAATCTTCACCGTATTCACGACGACTTACCTCTAACCCCCGTCAGAATGATAATGGAACGAAGTAATTCCACACAGACTTGGAATGCGTATGAGCTGGCCTGAAACTCGCTTTAATCGGCCCTCCTAGCCAACATGGTTTCTGAAGGACTACGAGAGCAGCTTGGAGCGAGTACGTTCGCCGACTCACGTGCGCACTACATCAGCATCAGACAGGGAGGTTTGTATCGTACAGGATGTTTCCAACATTCACGAACCGAACCGAAAGAAGTTCCACAACCGACAGAATTTCTTGGAGCATGCCTGTAAGGACAGGACAGGATAGTTGTATCTATTTCGACATGCTCACCTATCGGGGCTGCGACACAATGCACAGCACTACTTCTAACAACCTTTCTGTCCCGGTTTCTGCAGCTGTCTCTGTCCGGAGCGATTGTTGCATTTGTCGCGTTACACGCAGCAAATGGATGTATAGGGGCTTTGTGCGTGCAGCGAATACTAGTAAATCTAAGGGCCGTTACGGAAGCAAGGCATACGGAGGAGAGGAGGCTCCGGGGTTTTCTGCACTGCAAAGATGGATGCGTCGGATAGGAAAGAAGAAGAACGTCACAGAAACGACGAGGAAGTTGGAACTTCAGAGCGAACGTGAGGCAGGGGAAGATAGGTGTAGGTATGCTAATCTGGGCTGTGAGGAGGGGTTGTCAGCGCAGACAGGCCGACCAACTGGTGGCTTGTAATGGTAGAGGCTTATCGAAAGAATCAGTATGAGAACAGAAACAAAGGGAAAAGCTTCAATTCCCAATGATGGGCGGGAAGGCAGTTGAAAACAAACAAGAACAAAGAAAAAGGTATGCAGCGAAGGAAAGTGATTGTTGATGTCACAGCACGTGTGTCATACCACAGGTGAGCCAGCAAGAGAGGCTCAAATGTATGGATGGTCTTCAAGGGGCGAGCGAAGCAGCAGAAGCGCTTTTGAGCCGACGAAAATATGTGTGTTCGACTCAAATATGACTGGAGATGTACTCTCGGAAAGTGTTCGATCCACTGGAGACAAAGGTTCTTACTGTGAGCTCATAGTGGATGCCATCTCTTACGCGTCTCCAATTAAACCCAAGGCTCGCCTTGCAGCAG
Source organism: Endocladia muricata (assembly GCA_032356245.1). Taxonomy (NCBI): domain Eukaryota; phylum Rhodophyta; class Florideophyceae; order Gigartinales; family Endocladiaceae; genus Endocladia; species Endocladia muricata. The sequence goes on from JAUKWC010066716.1 coordinate 59,440, forward strand.
CTTGGCAGCTCTCCGGAAAATGTGCTCTATTCCACTCATACGTACAAATGACCGTAACATGTTCTCGTAATTTGGTAGAAATACGTGTGCTGAACGAAAGAATAGCAGTAAAAGTCTTAGTTGTGCAGCACAGATACAGGATATCAGCGCCCAAAAATAACTAGTGTGAGATGTGGGTATCATGTCAAGCCAGAAAATAACAGTCGCACTCTGGCAACAAACGGAGCAGAAGTGTGAGGCTCCATTTCGTGAATTGTGGAAAAACTCCTCTTCCAATCCCGACATGGATTGCGGGGAACAGTCCATATACTGTAATGTCTCCAGAAAAACTAATAGTATGGATTGGTACCTACAAAGCATGTCGAAGAGGAGCTGAAGGTGACTAAAGAGTACAGCTGTGCCTTCAAGCTTCCGCACCTGTAGAAGGTGAGCTTACTTGCGCTACATAGCGCGGTGGGATGCTTGAGGAGCACAAGCTGCTGTTGCCGAGTAAATACCAGCCACGGAGCGTATATTCCGTACCGATCAGAGTCTACAAAACTAAACATCAGATATGCGCTAAGTGTATCATACGGCCGAGAGGACTACGCCTACGGTCCAAGAGCTCAAACGACATCGAGTGCGGCATCCTGCCGTCGCAGGTCCAGCGGCAAGGTATGGGGATTCGCGCCATGCGCACAAACACGAATCATTTTCCTGAATAAAACCTGCTCAAAAAACTGGCCACGCACGTACTGATCGAGGTGTATGTGCGAAGGAAAATGGCTCGGAAAATTTGAACCCCTTTCCTACCGACAGTATGGCAACGTACTGCCCACCGTCGACAATCCACATGCGGAAATCGGAATATGTATCACGCATCGAGGAAGGGATATGACCGTATTTCCTGTAAACTATTGTTGAGTACAGCAAGGCCTAAAAACCCCGCAACACCAGTGGCCCAACAAACTTGTTGATGTCGACCAAGTATTTACAGGCAAGGCGTGCAGCAGTGTTCTGTAACTATGAGCGATCCGTTAGTCGTATGGACACGGCACAGCATGAGCGGCCTTTGTAACCATGCTCCATTAACATTAATACAGTCATTATGATCTGTCGCGATGCGCGGCACTACTAATTTCGCAAATTTGTGACCACAAAATATCGTCAAAGTTGCTGGAAGTTTCATATGCTGCACTTCCTGTCGCCGCTGTGAGACGATGTATTCATGCACTCCCTCTTGCTTTATCATTTGCACTGTGATACTGCTGACGTAAACGCTTAGCCGAACAAGGTGCCCCTTTGAGTACTTGCTCGGTCAGAAAACACATCGGCCCTTGCAAAAGCAACGCATGCCTCTTCTCGATCCCAAGAGATGGTACCAACAGGCGATGCCGATGCAAGAAGAGATTTAGTAAGAAATCAACGAGGACCCCGTGCCATTGCCAAATCATGTAAAGCTGGTGATGTACTGTTACGAGTTGGCCCTGTTACAACTAAAATTTAAAATCAAAGCTCATGTCAAAATTCCGCCTGTATCGCCTTGTTGGCAATTGCTCCTCATTGTTCGTGTCTGTAAAGTACGACGTGTATCGTATGGACGCCACAGCGTGCACGAATATCATCACAGAAACTCGAGCGGAAGCTTGGACGGCACGTACACTATCCAACTTTTACGTTCCATTGTTCATAATGGTGCAACCACGCTTCGACGAACTTTTGCTGTGCAGTTTTACAAGGGCATTTCTACTGCATGTCCGGGGTCACTTGTAGAAAATAAATGATGATGGAGTTCAATGAACAGTGATTGGAACTGAAGGCGACAGCCTTATTTCACAGACCCCCCCATGCATACAGTCGTAGCTTTGCCGTACTGAAAGGAATGAAGGCCCGGGCAAAGACTTGCTCTAGCCAGATTCGATTGTACTAGATCAGGCGTCTCATGTGAGGCAGGTATAAGGCGTATTATCGTCTATTGTTGAAACTAGCCGATTTCCCAGGTTTTGAAATCATTCGAATGCTCTTGATGCTCTCTGCTAGAATAGGGTTGAGGTTCTGAAAATTTCTCTAAACTAATTTATGCTGTGCCGCTTGAATGCTGCTGCAAGCCCAGTCTTACTCTTCAAAACTACAAAGTACAAGAACCAAGCGTTAACGTAAGCAAATTTTGACTTATCATACTACTGAAATTTCTCCGGCCTATGTTTACGAATGCTTTCTGGAAACTTTTCTTCCCTTATTTTTGACTTTCGGCCGGCACAATAGACACTCTTGTCTTTTGTTCTACTTGCAATCTACCTCACCCCCTTCTTTAATATCGAAGTAGACGGTCACAAACTCCGTTGCACTCAAACTCTAAACGCGCAACAAGTCCGACAAGTAATTCTGAAGCTCCACTCTGTCCGTACAGAGTACTCCCCAAGCTTCAAGTAGATCCCAAGAATGGCTAAAGAGGATATCTCTTCGACCATTTCATATCTCCGCAAAATTTGACGGCATACTGTATGAAGCGATTTGGCTTCTTATGAGGCTAAACGTTGAGCAGAAACTAGGGTGCCGATGACTTCAAGCATTATCTTACGTCACTTGTAAATCAATACACTAGCTTGGCTCGGCTGGTAATTGTGGTCCTCACAAGGCTGCAGGTGAACTGTGCATGAAGTGTGCTTATCAGATCTTGAGCGCACATTTGTTCCTTACGCCTGTTAGCAACAAGTATTGTCGTGTGAGCAGTGTTTTTTTCTCCGAAAGATTCTCGGTCTAAGCAGCATGTTCTAAAAACTACCGGTAAGTGAGAACTGGCTTGGATTGTTTTTCCTGTTTACGTCTTGTAATAAGGACAACTAGGAATTTCATAAACAACACGTTCGGTGTGACACGAGATCAGCTTAGTGACGACATCACTAAAGTATACGATTCACACTGAGGAGCAGACGGCGTATAGCGGTATTTCCGGTGCTCTTAGGAGTAGTTTTATATGAAGAGGTAGCGTGACAGAGCTTCGAGGAGCATTTCGAATGGGAGCGGATATATTGCTTTCCGAATACTAAGTTTAGGCAGAATAGATTTCGTCGCTAAATATTATCGAAAACGAAAGCACCATATGCCTATCGTTGCATTACTAACTGTCGTGTAGACCTCTATTCTTGCCTCCATTCTTATTCGAAAGAACTTTTGTTGGAGTATACCACTAATCCTTCGTGTAAAGGCCAGCGACGTACCGTAACTTCTACCAAACAATAGTTCTTCGGAAATATTACTGTACAAAATAAATCAGAATTCTCGGGATCGCCGCTAGGAAGGCATCTAAGACATTCTTACAATCCCTTTCTCCCGATATTTTGACTCATGCGTGCTGCCCTCATCGACTGAACGTGTTATGATCAAGTGAACCTGCGCGATGATCAACCAAAGCTTTATGATAGACAATTCGGCTATTCTGTATATATACGGGATGAGATAAACCTGAATCCACTTTCCCTCCACATCACAAAGCTCAGCTTGAGGAAACATCGCAACTGGAAAGTACCGCTCGAATAACCCGAAGTGTGGAACTGCCTACAGAACTCTCGTAACAGAACCTATCACCTCCAATGACGGCATTAACTGGACTCTGTTTTTATGTCGCGCTCGCCGCGCTACTATTCACCTCTGCGGCACAGTCGACATGCCATACGCCTACACCTCGAGAGCTATCGCGTCTCGGAGGTCATGTCAAAAGCAACGATGCCAGAAGTTGCGCCGCTAAATGCTCCGACTTGACATGGATGCGTGCCATCCGCCTCAATTACTGCTTTACCGGTAAGATTCCGATTACCATTCGAACCATTCAACATCTGTGTGTGTCTGGCTGTGTCCCGGCTTGGGCCTTGCCATCTTCTTCGCTACAGGTTGGTGTGACGAACGTTGAGGCTAATGCACCCGCACCAGATGGCGCCGTGGTAATATATAGTGACCCACGCCTGAATGATATAGAGGTGGCTTTGCCAGTTACAGGGCCATTTGAATTCAGGCGGTAAGTTTGCTTCTGTCCAAAGCCGATGAAGTGCAGCGGAAAATATACACGTCCCCAGATATGCTGGTGCCACGCAATTATGGTGTGTAAGCGACAAGCGAAAAATATCGGTTCTAAAGAAGTAGAAGCCTCTCCCGAGGATGAAGAACTACCTATGCCCTCTGCTGCTGTGATGTAACTGAAAACCAGTGTCATGATTCTACAGCAATACTTCTAGTATCATAATCTGGACAGGGCAGGACAGTCCGCATTCGCTGCTCTCCAACCTGCACCGGTAAGAACACGATATTATTCCTACATCTGGCCAAGCTTACCGTATACTCTAGTCTCACCTTCGTCTATCTCCACCAGCGAACTCAATGGTGCAGCACTTCAGCAATTTCTAATTAACCTCACGAATAAAAAAAGTACTGATATGTGTTCGTTGCGTGCAGCATGATTGGTTACCAGAATTAGAACAATAGGATGCCACATGTGGGACGAACATGGAATCTGCTGAATGTGCCAGTACGTAGTGGCAAACCCCTGATGGTTGACATACCAAAACGATTTTTCAAAGGACCTGCACACCCACCAAGTGCTACTTGGCATCTTGTCGTGTCCAGCTAGATTCAGATTTATGGTCCAGTGGGAATGCGTGCCTTCCACCTCATAATTTGCGCCACCATACTGATTAATGCAGAGCAGAAACAATTACATTAGGGCAGTACAACTACAAAGTTCATGATGTACCACTCAGCTCAACTACTGCGCAGTAGGGAATGTCATAATTGCGGCAAACATAATTGTGAACTTCCCTTCCGAGTATTAATATACTAAAAGCCAATATGTTATAATTTACCATCAGTATACTGTAGTATCTTCGCGAATGATGCAGTTGACACGAATGTATCAGGTACTTCAGTGACTCCCTGCTAGCTGGTGTCTCTTGTACCGGGCACCTGCCTCCTATGAGGCGCAATTGATTAGTCGTACAGAAAAAAGATGGTTTTAAAGATAATTTCAACCACGTTTTCTAACATTGCTGGCTTGCTCTTGTCTTTGTCAGAAAACGCTCCATTCGGAGCATCTTTCCTCATGCACAACTGTGGAACCAAAATTTTGTAGGGCCCCGAAACTGGTGTCTATGGTTGTAGGAGATGAAGGTGAAGGTACATTTGGATCTTCACTAAGAAAGAATTCGACTAATGGTTTTACTCACTATCGAAAACAGTGCTATTTTAAAGATGGGGTTTTGTGTGTTCAAAGACTGTTCGGTTGACACGAAATGTAGATTGCAGCAATGTACACTCATGAAGAACGTCCATATTACTTACGCGCCTGCAACTAGTTTATGATGCTATTGTGATGGTGCATAAGCTGACTCAGAATAGGTAATGAAGGGTTAGTTCCACCTGTTTTTACATTTCGGGAAGTTTCCCGAAAAGTCGAGAAATATCCGGACGCGGTGATTGGTGCGCTGGACATTGGTAGAAATTAGAAATCTGCTTCTCCCGCCAATATGAGCCGGTATTGTCCCCAAATCGTTGCGCACTTGATGTTTTAGACAGGTTTCGCTCCTGGTGAGTTTTCCAAAAAGTCGGTGTTGCTGGTCTTTCTTAGAACTTATACCCGACAAAGATCAACCAACGCTACCACTTATCATTTCAACCGTCTGATCAGACCTTCTCTAGTGCGGTTATTCGTTTCACAGATAATCCTCGCAGCAGCAACTTTGCAAGCCTTCTGCTCGAATGAAAGAAAAGAATGTTGTCAGCTACAGGATTAGGGATATCTGGATCTGTACAAGTACGATGCATAACATTCCACCTCATATCAGATGGATCTGTCTGAGGTGAGGCAGATACGAGTAAAGTCGTTAGATTCGACATAAAAAAAAGAGGACTTCCTTCGTAAAGTCATCTTCGTGATGGCCTTTTTCTATTTCTCATAACGAATGAGATCACTTTCGTTATAGAGCACTGCTTGCAACACATCCCAGCTAACGTGTCAACAGCGCCAGTCGAAACCTGTTACAGATGGCGTCAAAGTACTGTTCAGCTCACGAGAGGGTATCGCGACTTTCGGAGAGTAAAACCAGAAATGTGGTATTTGTTGTTTTCATAAAGAAGGCCACAGTTTTATTGAGATTTGTTTTATGTTGCAATGACAGAAATCTTTGCTTCGTGATTAAGGAGCATAGCAGTACTGCAAATATATTGGTAAATCGCGGAGCTGCCTGCAAGTGATGGTTAGTAATAGTGGTAAAGGTGTGTGGTATTGGATAAGCGGAGGGGAACAGAAAATACGTGTTTTGATAAAGATAGCTGTTAATGATATGGAAAGCCAAGCTCAGCGGTAGACGATGGCGATTGCGAAGCATTTTAGATGAGTAATGGTGGAGTTGGGATACTTACTGAAAACCAGAACAGTAAAAGTATGCGACAGGTCATGAGCTTGACGCTTTAAAAAGCTGAATGGATACACTCACATCGCGTCAAGATTTCAAAGCAAGGGCAGGGTTGAGGCACTGAAGGATATGTAGAAACCATTGCCAGACTCAATGAGGATATCAAGTTACATTCAAGAACATAGTCATAGGATCCTGCACAGGTCCGCAACTGTGCTCATTGGATTGCTTAACGTCGAAGAGAAATAAAAACTTCCAGCTGCGCTTTGAACTCAACTAGTAGAGAACATGAGAACAATCTCTCGCGTAGCGTTTTCATCCTAAAAGGCGAGTATCGAGCGGTGGAGTGCTCTTATTCAATGCCTCTACCTCGGCCTCTGATTCTTCTGGCGATTCAGCAAATACTGAGAATAAGTGAAACTCTACCCATTCCGTGTGATTCCAGCGCCCTTTTTAGCCCGCAGCCTATTTCAATTGCGCGGACAGTATCGGACCGGAATGAAAGAAGTTTTTGCAGCCGTCTTGAAGTTGAAGTCACCGATCGTTGTAACTTATTTTCCCAGCGTCGGGCTTCCAAAAACCGTCGACATCTATGAAACCGTAGAATTGCTGACGAGTTCTCAGAGTCCACGCTTATGAGACGGTAGGTAACTGCCCGTAATGTAGCCCGTCTAATGAAGGAAGTAGAGGAAGTCGTTGTACACGCCCCCTAGACAGTACACAATGTTAATACCATCAACTAAGTCAACCATGCGCCGTGGGCGAAAGTCTCACTACAGCCGGCTCGCATCTAGCCTGAGCAAGCTCATGTCCCTCGATATCATTCCTGAGATGCTCATCGGGACTCCGTAATTCTCGAGACCCAGAACAGTAAGCACAAATCGGAGGTCGTGGCGCCCGACGGATGCATGACGGACCGAAATGGTTAAGGTGGGACGCTTAGGTGAGCGGAAGCCGGTGTTGTCGTTCACGGACCGCAGTAGCGCCGTCCGGTGATCGTCTCCCTTCTTACTTGCGTCGTACGCTACGCCTTCCGCGTTCGCGACTCGCCGCCTGAATCCGCATCCTTCTGCCGGTTCAGTTGCTATTCCTTCGCCTCGATTCGCCCCTCTGTTCCTGCTCGCGCTGGCTTTGGCTTTGGTAAAATGCAAGGGCACCCCAGTCTTCCAGCCCCCTTCAGCTTCCACATCCGGCGCGAAGCTGAGGAGTTATATTCCAGGGTGGCATCTGGCCTCCGTCGAGGAAAATCTCCCGCCGTGCAGGAATTCAGAGCCGAACCAGATGTTATCAGATTCTGGCGTGAGACAGAATTGAAATCTGCTTCCAAATAAAGTACAGCGATAATTATAATATGCCCTGGTTGCATACGTACTGCGTGTTGAGTTAGAATGATAAAGACTTTCAGTGATTTGACTCGTCACGCATATGCGTACCAAATTACCGACCATCCTATGCACCCCGTATTAGGCTACAATACCAGATAGGTTACGTATTAGGATACGATAGTTCACATAGATTTCTTGACAATACTGAAGAGTCAATCTTGAACTACACTGTGAGATGTAGAGAATTACTATAGTACAAAGTATATAAAAGACGAGAGTTCTTTCTGAGACTGGTAGAAGAACTCCCGGCATCATCGAACAAAAGCAAATAAACTTTGTGATCATCCCCGACGGATAAACATGCGCCCCTAGAAGGCAATTCCGTCGTCAATTCTCCTACACCTATTATCGCCCTATTTACACCTTAATAATCCTAAATTTCGCCCCCTCTCATATCAGTGTATTCTAACATTGTGTACATAAACCAAAGTAAAACTGATTGTACGTCTACAGTACCATCCTTACCGTATACGTCTCTTCAGTACTTGAACTTGTGTGCTACCCACGCGGACGCAATATTGATCTGTTACCAAGCTCAGATGAGTCCCCATGTACCGTAGGGACAAGCGGCTGGCCATCCCACGCCACAGAGTAATCCTACATCTACGGATATCTCGCAAAGTAGGGGCAGAGTAGAAAAAATTCCCATCAGAAGCCAAACGAAAACTGGGTACTTCCAGGGGGGCCTAGGTGCAAGTGGAAACTACCGGGGCCTGGTTAGTCATGAGCGCGTTGTTTGCGACTGTAGAAAAGGGGACAAACATGGAGGCCCGCATCCGGTCAGCACTGACTCTGTGCACCAGCGCCAATCTGCCCTATTTGATTCAGTATGATTAGTAGACCCTGGAGATAGTAGATTGGGTCATATGGGTACACTGACGATTCGTATATGGCCCCCAAACGACATTAGGATGATATCGCCGACCGAGGCTGAGCCAACGGTGGAGAAGGGGGGCACTGTGACGGCAGGGTCCAGTAGTAGGCCAGAATGGTGGAGCCATAGGCAGGAAAAATGTATTAATGTGGTGCCAGAGGTCAGCACTACCCTGATGAGGACTTTCGTCTCTAAGAAGGTAGAGCGCTCAGGCAGGGAGACCTGGGTGGGGCTCGATCTTTGCGACAAGTTTCCTTCTGGTTTCAAATCCTGATATAGTCGAGTCCTATGTTGTCAATTTAAATGGTGGGTTCGCAAACTGGCTAGCTACTCTAGTCGCGCTTCTCTGGAGGTCACTACGCCTCGACTTCAGACCAAAAGACATTCTGGGCCCGCCATTAGCAGACAAATCTTTGCCACTTTCACAGCTCAGTTTGGTGCAATTGGAGAGGACCACGATGTCATTTAGAGCCTCGGTGCTCTCTAGAGAATCACTTTGATTGATAGGTCTATCACAGTAGACTCACCTAGGTCTAGTACTGGCAGTCATCGAGATGCCATATAGGTGCTAACCATCAGCGGCATTGATCTAGCAGAGTCCGTGCCAGTTAAGAAGAGGTGTATAGACAAGATCTGCATTGCGACGGACGAGCGCAACATTTCCAACAGCGAATGAAGGTGAGGTGTTGTTCGTGGCCACGTTGTGCTTAGTGATAGCGTTCTAGTGGTATTCCGGTTTACGATGCATATCTTCGTTGTGCACTCCGGGTACAGTAGCTAGGAGCTCCCTAATGCTGAAGAAATTTGCGGCTCCAGCTGGCTCCTCAGATTCGGGGGTATTGTCTTCGCCTTTTGGCGACAGAGTACACAGTGTGTAATGCTTACCTTCGCTTCGGGGCGTAATCTCGAGCAGACTTCTCACTGTGTCATGAGACCGGCAACCAAGGAGATCGAGGCTTGCGTCGTCGAGTGCGATAGCGCTGGATGATAGGACGCAGGATCAGTCCTTAGAGACCTGTTTACATTAGGCGAACATGGCCCGAGTGGCGGAGTGGAACGCGCTTTTCCAGCTTTGGCAGCTTGGTTCACGAAGATAAGTAGGACGACGGTCACGTCGTGGCGGGTGGGATTTGTTGACGAAAAAAGGTTAAGCTCCGTATCATGGAATGGGGGTGTTCCATAGGGTACCTCCATATATGGTGCGGCTACACCTCGAGTCCAGCGATCGGAAACGAATGCAGTGTGTCCCTAGTCGTTTGAGAGGCTTGCCTCGAGCTGTCTACAGCAGTTTGGGTCGTCTCTGACACAGAGTGTTTACTGTTCACCCTTTGCTGCTGTCTTTAGGGACACGGTAGTCGAAGCGAGTCACCACGTTTTACCGGATGGCATGGGGCGTTTTCTGCCGCGGTCACGGGACTCCATCACTGCTCTTGGAAAACAAGTACGGGAGGCATGATTAGAGCATTGAGCGAGCGTCTTCGGGCTGGCGTGGCCAGGTGCACTATGGGAACAATCAGTGACAGGCCTTGTTTCCGTAGCGGTGCGAAGGGTTTTCTGCATGGGAGAACGTGATATCTCGAAGCTCCGAGTTGAGGACTTTGTTTGGAATCCGAGCTCGTCACTTGATCGTCACTAACTTGGCGTTGCTCTTTTAGGGGGAATGCGGTACCTTATCATTTCAGTGTCTTTGCGACACCTGCAAAGTAGGCTGAGATAGGGCTGTGGGGTTCGCTGCAGTCCATGTCGGCACTGCCACCGCCGGACGGAATGAATATAGCGGCACTGCATACGGTCTACGTGTTGTGATACCCGCGCATCAAACAAATTACTAGGTCTCGCCCAACATGGCATGTCGCAAGATCATGCATGATGCAATAGTTCCGCAAATATAGAAAACCAGCTCAGCGATTGGCCTTGATCGCCATGTAGTATTGAAAAGGGATTGTATCGGGCGAGAGTCACACCTGGACAGCAAATTGCGACAGTCGCTGAGAGCTCGCTCGGTAAGTTCAGAAGCAAGCAATAATTCGGGCTCAGGTAAAGCCTCGCCAATCATGAGCGTAACGCGTTTTTCCTTTTTCCAACGTTCCTCGTAATCAGATTGTTCCTAACCCGGGAATGCGTGCTGGAAACGATTCTCGTCAAGAATAGGCTTGTCGAGCTAAGAAGTAATGTACCGTGTCGTAGGAACTCCTCAGGGCGTGTCAGACATATATGTGGTAGTGCACTGCGTCTCGTTTGCATTACGATGAACTAGAAGCGTTGATTGTGCAAGCCGAGCCTTGATCACCATGAGGCCTTCAGCATGTCTGTCAGTCTCGCCTAAGTCGAACCTGGTATCTTGCCGTTCGGTTCCACTCTGAGGCGGCAACCTGCCCTTACGTTCGTTTCTTCGCGCGATTGTCCAATCAGAGGAACGTATTTAGGAAACGACTGGATGATGTGCAGCATTCAGCTTCTGCCACTTATGCACGTGCCCAACCCACCACAAGGTGGAGAATATCAGCAATTTATCAAACAAGTGATGCTTCTGGGGTTCAACCAAACGCTTTTTGCGTCAGTGAGACCAAGACACGAAGGTACTTCGAACAGCTATGAGCAGGACTTTGCTAGTGGAACCTATAGGCGGCACTATCCGCAGATGTGAGAAAAGCCACGCCTATTGCGAAGTAGGTGTGACCATTTGGTACCTAAGAGCAAGAAATCGGCTACGCACGCTTTACGAGCTTTGTGAAACGCACTAACACACTATCCAATATTCTGACGCCATGGTGGGGAGGAATTGCAGCAGCACTGCGTGTTACGAGTCAGCATTGCGATTCTGACGTAACTATTGAATGTGAATAGCCGTTAGTCATACGGGTAAATTAGCGTTTTTGAGTATACAATGCAGAATCTCACTATCGCCAACGCCTTCGACCCGCACATGTCGGGAGGGTTTGCCTCATCCCTTGCCATCTGCCACCATGGCTGTTATTGCACTAAACAAATTGCGGGTGGCTACAAAATAGCATACACCTGATGAACAGAACCTACTGTAGCCGGAATCGAGACGAGAAAAGCAAATTATCTGTCAGTTGGAAACTCGAACACAATCAGCATAATTATTGGCAGACATGAATGGTCCACGACTGCGCGCAGCTGAATTTTACAGTACGACTTTAGAATTGACTGACAGCTGCGAAAGTCAGGAAGCATTGAGCGTGAACTGTGTCAGTGGGGAGGTTTCGACGCCAGGTGACATGTCTTTTGTGTCAAGCCCCCACTGCCAACTAGGAGGGTGTCCTAAGGAACACTTAGAGGTACCAGTATAGTTTAGAAAAAGGGTATAGACGCCTTCGCAGTGCAGTTTGGATAACTTCATTGAGCGGATTTGGTTTTCTAACCTTTTGGTTATTTGCACTCAATTGACCACGCTGCAGAGAAGCTCTAGACTACCAACAGGAAGAAGCTCACCCGCGGTTACACTATCAAGTGATGGTATTTGCCGCGCTAGAGTCGATCAGAAGCCGGTGCCTGATAGGAAATACTCAGATTCGAAGGACGCCGCGATTATCGGCTCTGGAGCGGCACTACTCGTAATGAACAACAGGTTGAGTAGCTCGCTCAGGTATAGAGTCCTAAATGCGCGCCTTCGCTGCAGATAGCGACGCTGCTCAGTCCGAATGGGAGCGCTTTTGTGCTGAAGCGGGACTACAAAACAGTCAGGGCTAGTTGGCGGTCCGTCGTCTAGGATAATATCATTGCTGACATTGAGTAGCAGATTGTCTCGTTCGTCGCAGCCGGCGTCGCAGATTTCTCTACCTCCTTGCCCCAACTAGTTGGGCGGAAGGATGCCCTTCCTTTCCACGCGATCTTGAACCGGAAATCGAGTTCCTTGTGGGTATTGTAGAGATCAGGGCCATTAACAATTCCATCTACATTTGAGAGTCCGGTCTGGACACAACCTATGGAGTCGGAGAGATAGTACGATTTTTTCTCCAGATGCGCACTAGGACGGACAGTGCTAGAGAGGCGTTTGCCGTAGAAGCCAGAACATTACAGCGTTGAAGTCTTAAATCTTCGAGCACTGGTCAATCGAGGAGTGGCTCGCCCGTTGTGTGACTTGCCATACACCACTGCATTCCTGAGAGCACGAGGGCGGAGAAGTGGCGAATATATATAGACAAGTATCAAGAGAGATATTGTGGTTGCAATCGAATTTGATGTTTGGGCCTTCATCGTCATGTGGAGCCATGCTGGATATGTGAAGCCGTGCAAAAGTCTCGGGTTTCAAATCCGCGTCGGTATCATTTTCCTTGGCTATCGTAGTGTTATCCATAGCTGTTGCGGGAGAGCATCTATGTACGGCAACCGTCTTGGTACGATGGTTTCATGTGATGCTGAAGAGAAGACGATTTACTGCATACGATTGGCAGAATGCTGAACGGTTTACCAGATACTATCATCTATCAGCGTATGCATCAGTTCCGCGGTCGACATACTCTTCCTCACACAATCCCTTCTAGTCTTTTCCAAGATGAAGGCACCCAGTTTCCTTGTCCGCTGGATGTAAGCAGACCGCTTTCTGTATCTGTGTTCATGGAGTATCTTGAGCTTTTCTCTTGATAAACTTGCCTTCGCGGCTTTTTTTCGTCTTACAGGCAGATGGTTGAGTGTGCTTTGCTGGACTATGCGCTTCGCAGCTCAAATCCCTTTATGTTAACTCTCTGGCGGAGATCTACGGGGATTTATTTAGCTTCTAGGCATAGTCAAGGTGTTTGTACTTTACAATCTATAGAGCTAGAGAGTTCAACCGCGAGCACAGAAGTCACTCTGACTTCTACAGACTGCTGCCGGGGAAGGAACCACAGCTGCGACTCTCGATGCGGCCGAACGAGTCGGTAGAGCATTTCGTTACGCGGATGTTGGTGAAGCGGCCGTGGATCAGTCTAGCAGTTTCGAATCGCGCGGTCGCAATGATAGCAGACTGAGCCACTGCAGTGTTCGAATGCGACCTAGTAGACTGCACGTACTTCGAGACTTGCTCGTCAGTCGGGTCGTTGACGGATTCCACTGTGATAGCAAGTGCGTTGAGCGTTGCGAGGGAAACAATGGGTTGGAGGAGTGTGTGATCGATTAGAATCCCAATCGAGCGAGCCTTCAGAGTCGGAACAACAGGCTACTTGGTTTTGATAGCTCAAGCGTGTTTTGGTTTTGATAGCTCAAGCGTGTTTTCGACGCTCTCCAACATGTCAACATTCCCGGATAGACTGAGTGAGCGTTGGTCGTTGGCTGCGATTGGCATGAGGAGAGACACGGAGGACAATTTAGTATTATGGTTTGATATGATCCTTCCCAGATACGCTAAAGTCGTGAACTCAACTACAGATGAGAATCGTCAACTTCGACCGATGTAGTCTGCAGAAACGAGCGCGGTGACGTGTTTTTACTCACACACAAACACATGAGATATTTTCATGGTGCGCACTTGATGCTCGGAGGACCTAAACAGTCTGATGACGATAACCGAATCTGCGGAGGAAGGATGACAAGAGGATTCTTTCCGAGCTGCCTTGGTATAAGTAACATAGTTGGCATTGCCATTGCCATCGAGGAAGACACTTTCACTACACCGGATGGGCGGAGATAGCAATGCCCCTTTCACGGCGTTGGATGGCACTCAATCTAACCCTCCCATCTAACGACTGTTATATTTGTGGTGACACAAGAGACAGGCCTGCTGAAACGCTGGGTAGGCAGCTGGTACAGAGATTCAGTACTGCAGTGAACACTGTTTCTCACCGTATTTCGGCTGGTTTCGCACTCGACGATTCAAGAGATTAAATGATTTTTCACAGACACGAGGCGAAGTGGTCAGATGCATGGCTGTTTAACGCTAAGCTCGCCGACCTACTGGCCCATTTAGCTAGTGGACGCGGTATCTGGCACGATAACAAACTCATTGCTGGGTTGTCCGTATGTCTTTCTGGAAATAGACGCCGATGTCCACGAGGAGTAGTACGGAGTCTAGTAATACTAATCGCTTACTGGACATTTCGCAGCTACAGGTCTAGGAATGAGCGAATCGGACTTACACCAGTTGGACCTCAGGTCGTAGCAGTAATAGATTCGGACTTCGACCAAGTGGACATCCGGGCCTTGTAGTACTAGTTGCCTTACCGCAGGTTTCAACATTCTGGTGTAGTAGTACTAGCCCATATAATTGGCCTATGGAAGCCCGGGGTCGAAGTATACTGCGTGGCGTACTGCGATGTGCGGAAATCCACCCATAGTTTTACTGTACCCCAATTGCCCTTTCTTCAGTCTCGAAAGCAATACTCCTGCGCATCGAACCTAGCAGCAGTAGACGAGATGTTCGCTGCGTGCGGCGGACGTGAGGTCCTGACTTACCAGATTTCGGTACTGCAACATGGTCACTACTCGTACAGTATTCGGACGGACCCACGTTACCACCGTCTCGCCGCATAACCATCCGTAGCCTACTGCCTCTTCCTGCTGATGAAACATCTCATACCCTCGACGGGGAATCCTACTCCCTATGTCTTGCCACTTTCCAACGATAGTACCCATCACACACATCTTCCGTTGCAGGATACACCACTACACCCTAACATCACCCCGACTCAATCACTCTGTCCACCTCCAACTAGGCATACTTCGCGCATTGCATCGCACACCACCTCTTTTGCTACTCTCCGATGACACCACGCATTCAGCCGAGCCTCCCTTCCAGTCCGCATCAGGAAACACCACTATCAGCTCGACTTCCTCGCTTCGTCCACCTTTAATGGCTGGCGCTTTTCGCATGGCATTGCGCACCACACATCCTCCCAGTCTCCATCCACACGATGCATCCTGCCGAACCTCCATGTCGATCCGGTAATCGTAAGTGACTGAAGAGGCTACGCATTCCGCGCAACGTCTTCAGTCATGTGTCAATACTGAATCGAAGTTGCGCAGATTACCTGCTCACGCTGTCACATCACAGGAGAAAAGAGAGTCACTCGGCAAGTTTTGTTGTCATCAAGGTACGTTCGCATATATGACGACATGGGGTGCCGCACTGCCGCGGTTTGAATAGAGCCTGGGGCAGGTTCTGGTGTTCCACGGTTTCGCCGATGTTCATTTGAATTGCCGTAGACGGTACGAAAAGTTGAAAATCTTTCAAATACGGGTATTGCAATATCGCTAGATTTCATTTCCGGCCTCTCGTTGTAGTAGTCGTTAGCGGCTTCATGATACCCTTCCGGCCACACACCCAGTGGCCTGCGTGCAGACCGAATAGCAGGCCTGTATTCCACCGTGAGCACTCCGGCGTGCATGAGACCTGTTCTAGGTTTCGTGCACCAAACGGTCCTAAGAGCAGATCTCCCGTCTTATTCTTCCCGGATACCAGATGACAGCTCCGCCTGGAAAAAACCCCGTAGCTTCCCGATCTCTAAATCCTCCCATCAGACCTTCCCCTTGCGACCAAATTTGCCGGGATTGTATGTGAGCTGCGAGTGTCAGCAGAGCTTCCAATCCTCCTCCGACCCGTACCTCCC
The DNA here is from genome assembly GCA_032356245.1 of Endocladia muricata. Lineage (NCBI taxonomy): Eukaryota > Rhodophyta > Florideophyceae > Gigartinales > Endocladiaceae > Endocladia > Endocladia muricata. The sequence continues at coordinate 75,629 of JAUKWC010066716.1, forward strand.
TTCCGAACACGAGCAGAAGAGTCTTTTCCTAACACAGCGACCGGTCGAGTTCGCTCTTGCTTCTAAGAAAGAACCACCCAGCTCGGAGAATCCTGTCCACTTCCCGGATAACGTCCTTCTGATCAGGTTCTGGCGCTTCTACTTTCTGTGTGCCATTTTCGTGTCATCCGGATGCCGTGGCGAACAGCAGTCACACCAGCGATCTGATAAAGTTTATTTCAGATTCTCTCGCCGAAGTGGGGAGAAATGCTTACGAGCGCATGGTAGATGAGTTCAACTCTACCGTGATGGTTCCCGAATTCTCTCTGACGCACATGGAAGATCGTTCTGGCTCTTCATAAAAATGTTTCTCCCTCCCACCTGCTGGTGTCCATGGGGTGGTTCACCATCACCGGCACTCCGCCACGCGTGTGCTGTACCCCTAGTGCACATGTTTTGGAACAGCCAGCTTTCGGGACCCCGTCTACATGATGTAAAAGGGTATGTTACAAGTACCACATAGTCTGGATACTACTGCCCTTGTAGGGACCCCCAGCAAAGCGGAATGAGAGTCTCAACACATCGTCTGCGGATTGACGTGAGGTGTCAAGTCTATCAAGACGTCGAGGAATAAGTCACAGGTAGCGAGCTCGTGGGTGCCATTTGGGTTTCCGAGACGTCCGCCACCCACTTGTTTGTAGGTTGCGTACAGATCTATACCAATGAGTGCGCCACTACACTTCAGGACAGCTCCCCTGGCGTCCTGACCATTTGCCTATATCTCGTTAGCTTCACTGCCACTCTCCGCCGATGCTGCATGAAGTTCGGGCATACGGTCATTGGCTGTTGTCCTGTCGAGCCTTTCTGCACCACGCGCAACAGAGACTTTGATGCCATTCCCTCTTCCCCGACTACTTACGTAACGCATACCACATACCCATACCACCTTTCGCTCTGCACTTTCTTCCATCGCTTTTCTATAGGGAAGCCCACGTCGGCCTCATGTCCTCAGATGCCTGACATCGTCTCTCGGAATGCTACCCAGTTCTCATGAGCTACAATTGCGCCACACTCGGGGCGAGGGACATCGATGCCGTTCGGGTAGGCATAAACATAATTCGTACTTACCACTATTGTGCAGTACTTTCAAATCTACCAACTTTGTCCGCTTCAATCCTGCCACGCACGATGCAATCCCCTATCTACCTCCATGGTAGTGGAGCGGACCTTGGGGCCGACGCCGCGGCTCATGAGTTGGTGGGCAGGATTCTTCAAAGACGAGCTGCTGCCGCGAAGGCAGACCAAACCGACGCCACCTCCTCCTTGCGGAGGGCGCCATTTTTCTCTGCAAATATGTCCCCTCCTAGTCACAATTCCCTTCTCAACATGCACCCCGCCTTGGGCTAAGAACCGGTTCGCACGTTCCATCTTCGCGTCTTCAAGCTGATCAAGACCCCCATAGTTCTGCACCCTCGACTCTTTTGTCCGTCCTATTCCCAGGGAAAGTTTCTGCCGGCAATACTCCGAAGCAAATCAGAACAGTCCGCCCTGCGTTTTTTCTCGGAGCCGTCGCCATTCTGGCTGGCGTTCAGAGAGACTCACATGTTCTTGACGTTCATGTTGATTTCTTTGCATCCGAAAAGGACAGTCGCCTGAGCTGAATTTACACTCATGAAAACGTCCGAGGCGTGGTGGAGGCAATATACTAGAGATCCGTCCATGTAGAACGCGAGACACAAACGTGAAGTTTTACTAGGATCGACGGGAATTGTCGCAGTGAGCCTTACGTTCATTGAACACCGTTACGATCCGCGCGACGCGCGAGATTCTGAAGGTCGAGGAGCTGTTCATAAACTACGGGGATACGTTTGGCTTCCAAGTACGTGGTAGGATATTGCAAAATAGCGTGCATGTAAATACATTTAGACAGTACATGCCAGATTGACAACCAGCTTCGGGCGAGCAGGCCACACTATTGGGGCTGAGAAAGACTTGGATTCAGCCGCAAGGAAGGTCACTCAGTAAAGTGGGCGAGTTTGGGGCCGCCTCTATAGCAGGAAAAAGAGAATTGAGAAGTAATGAAAATTTAGACTAGGGGGGTGTCATCAGTGATAGGGGCTGAGATCTACACATGTCAAAACACATGAGCAGATGGATGAGCGAAATACAAACTGAAAAACAACATCCATATGCCTATATATTTTAGCATGGGGAGATCTCAGCCCCTGTTACTGGCGACACCCTACCGATCCTTAAACTTACTTACTTTTCAACGCCACGAAATACACGTTCGCAATCTCTCTCTGACGTCGACAGGAGGTTCAGTTTGTTCCTACGCCTCTTGTGATACGTCTAAGACCTGTTCAGCACATGAAGTGAGTGCGTCCCGTTCTGCACGGACCAACTGTAGCACGGCTACGGCATGGGTGGAGTAAAGTGTTGGCGTCGGTACTCCTCACGTGCTTCTAAGGACAGTTGGCCGTACAGCGTAGGAAAGAAGTTGTTTCGTATGAAAGGATGCCGCCTCGACCGTAGGCCTCAGCCTTGCGCTGCAATTAGCAAAACGTCGGCGCAAATCAGACAGTGCCATATGGAATAATTTGTACGCGCGTTGTTAACCAGTGACAGGTCGATGCACAAAGCAGGCTCCACTACGCGACCGCCGTGCGAAAGACAGAACCACCACGTTTGAGCCCCACGATACAGGTACATGTCATATGTTCGGCACGTAATAAACTGACGCCACCCAGCAGCCCTCGTGCAATGTGCCACGCATTTTGTGGGTTACAAGTCAGTCCTTGTTTGGGTTCAACCACATGGACAACGCTACCCGAGAAATTAGTGCAGATTTTTACACGTCATCTCTTGCCATGTAACGCTGACAAAATTCTGGGTGAGCCATTACGGCCGAACATCACCGAGCATAATGCTCAGTTTCCTACAGCCGCAGATGGCGCATGTTGCGCGTAGCAGTCGTCAGTGCAGTGGCCCGAAATCGGTCAGAAAGCAACTAAGAATATGAAGGGTCGAAGGTAAGCTTACCCACATGAGGCAGGCTATAGGTCATCATACGATATTGAGGTACGTAAGGTCAGATGCAGAACTGCCGTGTTCTGCACAATTCGCCATGCGAGCCGGAAGATTTTCCTAGAAAATGACTGGGAGTAGTGGATGCGGGCGTTCACTGGACGCGGCAGTTCAAAATACATCTTTTTGGGATGTCTGCGTTCATGCAAAGAACCACCGTACTACACGAGCTCTAGATCGTGGAATTCCACAGAAGTCAGCGTTCCATGGCATTCCAAAATATACAGTGCGGATAGAAGGTTTACTAAGCTACTGCACCCGGTGTGCGTCCGCATCCATTTCCGGAAACACTGACATAGATGTATCATCTCTTTCACTTCCTAATCGAACTCCAACGGACAATGAACAGTCAAAACGACGCACAGTGATTTCATATCATGGATTTGCCTGATCGCCTCTTATTCGAATGGTCTCGGTTCGGATTTCTGGTATAGTTTCCAAGCATGGAAACAAGAAGTATTGCTTCCCCAGATTCCACGACCCAAGACAAACTATGTCATGACTAATTAATTAGTGGTGTGGACATCTCCTTGCCTACTTCAAAAGTAAATCGAGCCTCACCACAGCAGATTTGAAAGTAACGCGAAGTAAGCAAATCTGACAGATATGCCCACTGCTTGTTCATTTGTTTTGTAAATTTCGTCTGTAGCACCGTCGCACCGGGCCAAATTGATGTGTCAAATAAATAGAGCAAGTCTTGGTTTCTCCATAAATTTTAAAAATCTCGCACCTCCGCCATCCAGATCGTGTTCTTGTCGAGTTTAGGGACGCCACTTTCCCTACATATTTCCAACTGCAATAAGCTACTCGACTAGTCTCGGCGACCCCTAAAAGAGTCTCTGTGTGCAAATTGGATTCTGGCTGAGCGCGCTTGCACTTTGAGTTCATCTCCGGAGGACTGCACGAGGTCAACGGTGGTGCAGTTCTCGGTTCTTTTCGAGGACCCCATTTGAGCAGATAGCAGCGTACCGTGGAATCTTGGGGAGAGATACTGTACCATATGGCGACATAACCATGTTGCGTAAGTCGTACGACCGAGATAGAATCCTTCGACCTGATAACCCTCGTAAAAGGTTTGCAAAACGTTTGTAGCCCATAAGTTTTATATGAACAGGGAAAGCTGACAATCATCAGACTAAGAATGCATTTCTCGATCGAACTCTGTAGTTCTTCTACATTGTCTTTCATCACCTTCACCCATAAAAACGTACGCATTCCAGATAAACTGCTTAACACAAACTCTGCGTAGGTCGGCAATCTCAGTTGTGCTCTTTTTGCAAACATCCTGAGAACATCTCGAAATCATAAACACCGTTATCCACTTGTTCTTACCAAACGCCGAACGAAACTGGTTAGTCACAGTTGATAATGTTCAGTTTAGAAAGCAGACCCGCCGGCATCATGGGTGTCGAATGGCCGCCAAATCCTCCCTCCATGGATCCTTTGTCCCCTGGAGACTCTGTCAAGCACGTCCTCTACGAACGTAGAGCTCCGCCCACGTTCTTGTCAACAACGTTGTTGAATCATCAGCAGCAGCACTTGTTTCGAGCCAACGCACCCTCCTCTTTCAAAAACTACGAGTGCAATGAAGAATCAGGTAGAATAAATATAGCCAGACGAGAGATTCTTGATTTTCACCGCCGAACCTCAAACGACGAGCTTCATTTTTCTATGACATTAATATTCATGGCAGCAATAGTGCCTGATAGTACGGTGGCATGTTTCATATTAGGCCTGATTCACTCTTAGGATAGCGGACCCGATGCTATTACCACAGTCAGTCCTATCACAGTATATATATTCCTCATCATCAGTATTGTCAGCATCCGAGAGAGTCACGGTAGAGCTGCTAACGTGGCTTCTACCACTTTCAGTTCATGTAACCGTCAAGAAGACAGGCTGTTTAGTCTCTAAAGTGATGCAGGAACTCCTGTCGCATATTTCCAGTCGGTAGGGATACGGCAGAGGGTACCCTTTCCTGGCTGTCACAATAGTACCAGTAGGCCTCAGCCGAATCCCAAGACTCACCTTCTTGGGTTCAATCGATAAAATGTAGCATTCGGGATAGGTAACTCTATTGGTGTGATACTGTGCCCCTTTATTCTATTGACGCGGGCTTCCTAAGAAAAACTTTGACGAAAATTAAAGAAATAGGAACAGCATGCTCAAGCGTTACTGTCCTTCGCTATTCCGATGTTTCGTACCCTTTTCCTCCAGTGTCTTTAAATGCCCCTCCTTTAAGTACTATCCTTCAAACTATCAGTTATCGAGGTGGATTGTGCTCAACCAAAATTGCACATGAATTACAAATGCGCAGTCATCGCAACTCTCGCAATTCAATCCCTGAATCAATTCCATACAATTTCCCCAGAGCAGATATCAACTGGAGCTGCAGGTGGCAGCAATTCCAAGCAGTTGTCACATAGAACTGCAGGTGGCAGCAATTTCGAGCTGCTGTCCAATAGAATCGTAGGTACCAGCAATTCCGATTTTCAATTCCCAGTCTTCAAACCATATTAGTCCCAATCCCGATTGGTTCCTAACTCACTGTATTTCCAATCTAGATTCGTGGAAAGTGCTCTCCTGCTTTTCCACTCCTACCTGTAACAAGTCGGAGAGACACGAATTTGTGATGGTTGTGAGTTCTTTCCAGTAGTGAGTAGACATTCCAATCGATTGGTGGCGTCAGCTCAACACGGTTCATGATGGCATTAACACGACTGTGAAACGACGTTTCTCATTGAGCTTCGCTCTTCCAATTAGGTGACGAATGAGGCCAGGTACCACCAGTCCCCCACTATTCTCGAGCACGTACAATCTCCGCATAGTGCCAATGACAAACAGGCTATGGCAGCTTGACGCTTCCAGACTAGTGGTCATTAACTACATCGTGGATTCCATTGACAGAGTTATATTTCAGATCTATTTGTCCAGGGCTACCTCCGGCCTCGGCATATACAGTGCAGGGGTGGAGCTATTCAAGATTGGTCCCAGGCATGGTGTCACCACAATGTGCAGGTGGTCAATGCTTGTAGCTTACGATACTTCTCCAAGACGAATATTAATTGCGAAGCAAGCATCCGGTGATCTGATCTGCACTGAAACGAATGACTGGGCTAGGGAAGGTCTAAAGGACCGGTTGAACGATAGTTGATAGTGTTGGTTGATGACTTTT
>JAUKWC010066717.1:0-35173 GCA_032356245.1 Endocladia muricata
CAGGTGCAGGTGCAGGTGCAGGTGCAGGGGCTGGCAGCGAAGCCGGATCAGGTGCAGGTGCAGGTGCGGGTGCGGGTGCGGCAGGTGCCGCGGGCGCCGGGGTCGGCGCGGGCTCCGGCAACGCCGCGCCGAGCGCCGCTGTCGGGCTCGGTGCGGGTTCCGGCCCGGAAGGCAGTGGCTCCCGAGCGCTCTCCCCGGTCGCCTCGGCGGGCGGGGTCGAGTCCGTGTCCCCACCGCCGGGCGTCGTCGCGGTCTCGATGCCGAGCGGACCCACCTCGACATCGACGAAGGTCAGTTCGGCAGCGCCGGCGTTGTCCGTCACCTGGGCGCCGACACGGTAACTGCCGCCTTCATCGAACCGGTACTCGAACGATGCGCCGTTGCGTTCGCCGATGAAACGACCATCGATGCGCCACTCGTATCGCACGATGACGCCGTCCGGGTCGTCGGAATCCTCGGCCGTGAACCGGGCCAGCTCCGGCTGCGCGGGATCATCGTCCAGCTGCCGCACGACGGCGCGCGGGCGCTGGTTGTCGCTCGGTGGGATCTCCAGCAGTTGCGCCCTGCAATCCATGCCGTCGCACGCCAGCCCGTGCTGCATGACGGCGCTGACGATGCGCCGCTCCGTCTCCACTTCCAGAACCTCGAGCTCGTACCCGATAGCCATGCTGACCGGACTCCATGCGGGGACCGGCAGGCTGGCATCCTCGAACACGTCGGTGGGCGCGACATCCACCTTCTGCAGTGGCATGCCGTCCGCGCCGCCGCTGGCATCGTCCGCCATCCGGCGCTGCACGGACGCCGCGGGAACCTCTCGATACCCTGCAACATCGGCCTCGCCGTGCCCGCCATCATCGGACCCGCCGTCAGCGAGCAAGGCGGGCGGCTGCGCTATCGCGCTCGGTCCGCCCGACTCGCCGGTGACGATGAAGTAGGACGGATCGCTCCAAGGGCCGCTTCCGTCCGCGCTCAAGGCACGCACCCGCCACTGGTGCAAGGACTCGCGCTCCAGCGCCGAGACCTTGACGTTGTCGTCATCCTTTTCGCCGACCCCGTCCTCGCCGCAGCCGGCGATGCTCGCCAGCGCCGCCACGATCACCAGGCTACGAGGCGGGAGCAAGCGTATGCGTGAACCTGCGGGTCGTCTCATCGAGCATCTCCGGTCGACGGGCTGATCCGCTCGCGCCACGGATGCGGCCGGCCGGAACGTCGTCTTTAGGAGGCAGTGGCGACCCACGCGGGAAAATGCTTGAAACGCATCGCCGGGAAACGAGAGCCAGCGCCGGGTTCCGGTCCGGCTCGATCGAGCGCCGGGCCCCAGGAAAAGGACCGGTTTCCGGTCTGGTTCACGGCTTGCATCGCTCACTGACGGCACACCTTGCTCGATTGTAGCTTCGGCGCGGCCGTTACATGAGTAGGGTGCTGCCCTGCCGGTCCGGTCTCCACGAGCGGCGCTGTGCCCAAGCAACTACCTATGCGGGAGAAAGATCTTTGAATTTGACAGTCGAAAACAGCCGCTCATGGCTCGCTCGCCTACCGCGCAACGCCGTGGTGATGGCACTCGTCTTGCCGCTGCTTCTCGCGATCGTGCCGATCGCCGATGCCGAGGCGGCCCCTCGCGTCGCACTGGTATCACGATCGGCACCAGCAGCGGCATCCGACAAGGCTTACGTCAGCCATCTGAAGCAGCGCGGCTGGGACGTCACCGTCATCGACGACGACAGGATCAGGAACTTCGGCAAGCAGGCCGTCGCCGGCTTCGACCTCGTCGTCATCAGCTCGTCAGTCTTCTACGACCGGATCGAAGGCAGGTTGCTGACCGCGCCCGAGCCGATCCTGGTCGCCGAACACCAGGTGTTCCGCCCCATGGGGCTCGTCGATTCCACGGGTCGCCAGGCCGGTTTGTCGAACGATTGGAAGACGATCGACGTGGTAAAGCCCAACAGCTCGCTGGCGGCCGGCTACGACGGTGAAGTGTTCGTCTCCTCGAGTGCCAAGGAAATGAACTTCGGCATGGTTTCGCCCGAGGCCGACGTGATAGCCACGGTTCCGAATGCACCCAAGCGAGCGGTCATCTTCTCGTACGAGACCGGCAGCCTGCTGGCGTCCGGCGAGCGTGCCAGCGGTCGACGGGTCGGCTTCTTCATGAGTCAGGTGACCCCCAGCCTTGCCAATGCCGACGCATGGGCGCTGTTCGATGCATCGGCGGCATGGCTGTCGTCGGCCGCGCCTCAGCCCCAGACGATCGCCCGGAACGTGGCTGCCAAGGTTGCCTCCGGCGATCCGATCGCGCCCGACAACGGCGCGCTGCTGGGTGCGAACGTCTCCGGCGGCGGATTTCCGAAGCGCTACGATGCGGTCATCGCGCACGAGAAGAAGCTGGGGCGGGATCTTGCGATCATCAACCGGTTCCACGAGTTCTCCTCCGGCTTGGATTCGAGCTTCTACTGGGATCGCCAGCACATCCAAGACGGCCGCACGGTCATGATTTCCTGGAGGGCGACCGACAATGCCGGGTCCACGAGGGGCCAGCCCGATCCGGGCCGGGCGAAAAAGATCGTCGCCGGCCAGTTCGACCGGCAGATCGAAGCCATGGCAACGGCGCTGCGTGACCTGGAGGCACCGGTATTGCTGCGCTTCAACTGGGAGATGGATCAGGACCGCGGTGACCCGCAGTACATCGGAACCGCGTCGGAATTCATCGAGGCATGGCGTTACGTGCACCGCAAGTTCGATGAGCGCGGAGCCGACAACGTCGAGTGGGTGTGGGCTCCGAGGGCCCGGTCGTTCGCCAAGAACGTCGGCCAGACCTTCTACCCGGGGTACGACTACGTCGACTGGGTTGGCGGCTCGGCTGTACCGATCAATTCGTACACCGATGCCCAGACGATCTTCGGCGACTGGAATCAATGGGCCGTCAACATCGGCAAGCCGCAATTGCTGTGGGTGGGGCTTCGCGAGAACCCGAACGATCAGCGTTGGAAAGCCAACTTCTTCGAGGAGCTGCGCACGCTGACTTCGGGGCTCTGGGTGGGCGTGAAGGCGATCGTCTACTACAACTCGAAGTCCCCGCTGGGCAACAACTACCAGATCGACACTTCGACCCAGTCGCTGCAAGCGTTCCGCAAGCTCGCTTGCGATCCGCATTTCACCAAGTCCGACAGCTGCTGACGTAGCGCTGCCTGCGCCAGTGCAGGCAGTGCAGGCGGTCCCGAGCCGGTCGCGTCTCGCCCTTGCGTGGCGGCCGGCCTCTCCCGCGGGAGCAAGGCGGGTGTGGCGACGAAGGACTGACGCCCGGATACCAGCGGACCGACGACCGGCGCATGTGAATCTGCCTGCCCGCCGACAGCGGGCAGGCTTCACGAGATCTCGGATCAGGAGCGGTCCGACAGCGGCGACATCGACGTGCCGATACCGTCGAGCTGCCGAAAGGCGTATGCCTGCTCCGGCACTGACAAGCCAACCCCCTTCTTACTGCCCGGTCGTACCGAAGCCCCGCGCGCCGGCCGCTCGTCATGCCGGCGTTCAGGCCTGGTCGACACCGCGGCGCTTGCGGATTCGGCCGCGATATGCCGCCAGCGCAGTGCGTCGGCTCGACTCTACCCGCACCGGCTCGGGCCGGATCGGCGCTCGGCCGGCCCGTCAGCGGATCGGTTCCGAAAAGGTGACCCCGGTCGCGCCAACTCTGTGACGCCGGTTCCCGCGAGCCGGAATCCCCGCCGATACACTTCTTGACCGTTCAACACGACGCACGATGTCAGTATGGAACTTATAATCGTGCCCAAATCTCGGTGCCTCATCGCTCCGGCGGTAGGCGGAATGACGTCGGTCGAATCGACAGGGAGCGCAGGGTCCCGGGGCAGCACGGCACGTCCGCGTGCAGCACGGACTCTCTCGCGGCGGCATCGGCACAGCGCGGTAGTTGGCACTACCGCATGACAATTTGGCAACCCGTTGGCGTACAACGGACAACGATGTTCGCCGCCAACGTGCCACGCGAGCACCGTATTTCGGCAGATCCCACGGCGAGATCTGTCCGCACAGCGGCTCGATGCTCCGAATGCGCCGGAATGCTGGTTTACATTGAAAGGGATCAACACATATGAATTACCCGGGACCGGCCATGCGCAGTGGTGCTCTCAATGACGATGGCTTCGCCGATTCGTCATCCGAGCAGATGGCGATGCGGCAGTATCTGTTCACCGTGCGCAAGTACCTGCGACCGATCATCGTGTTCAGCGCGATCGTGACGTGCATCGCGGCTTACTACGCATTGACCGCCACGCCGATCTATCGCGCCACCGCGACGATGCTGCTCGAAGACCAGGGCGCCAACCTGGTGGCGTTCGAAGAGCTCTACGGGATCGACTCGGAGAATGCCGACTACGATGAAACCCAGTTCCAGGTCCTGCGCTCCCGAGCCCTCGCTCAGCGCGTGATCGAACGGCTCGCGATGTGGGAGAACGCCGAGCTCGGCGGCGAACCGGATGCCGCCGGTGACGAGCCTGCGGCGGAAGGCGGACTGGTGAGCGGCGTGAAGGGCCTCTTCGGAAGCGAGACGGCCGGTGCGGCCAAGCAGCCCGACATCGATCCGGCCGACTCGCTTGCTGCGGGCGAGCAGCGTTCGATCGCGGGCTTTCGCTCACCGGTGCACCAGGAGGAAGTGATTTCCGCGTTCCTGTCCAGGCTGGACATCTCGCCGGTCCGGAACACCAAGCTGATCAACATAAGCTACGAATCCGCCGACCCCACGCTTGCCACCATCGTGGCGAACGCGGTGGGCGAGGAATACATCCAGACCGTTCTCGATGCAAAGCTGGCTCTGACGAGCACAGCATCGAGCTGGTTGAGCGAACGGCTCGGTGATCTCAGGGCCGATGTCGACGAGGCGGAAACGCGGCTGATCACCTTTCAACGCGAAAACAACCTGATCGACATCCAGGGCAGCGTGGGGCGGCTAAGCGAGCAGCAACTGCTGCTCGACACCGCCGAGCTCACCCAGGCGCGCAGCGACCTGTCCGCCGCCGCGGACGTGCTTGACGACGTTCAGCGATTCCGGGGCGATACCGAGCTGCTCGGTACGATTCCGGCCATCCAGCTCGATGCGCTGGTCCAGCGCACCGAGATCGAACAGGGCTCGATACAGCGCGAGCTCGATGAGCTGCTCACCCGCTACGGCGAGCGCCATCCGCTGGTCCTGGACAAGAAATCCGAACTGGCATCCTTGGCCGGCAGGCTGGAGCGGCATGTCAACCGCGCGGCCGACACCATCGTCAACAACTACGAGGTGGCGCGACAGCGTGTCGCCACGATCAATTCGAAATTGTCGAACAGCCGCTCCGAGATCCAGCTCATCGGCGACAAGAAATTCGAACTCGACGCGCTGCAGCGCGAGGTGGACACCAAGCGGCGCGTACACGACCAGTACTTCAACCGCATGACCGAAGCGGCCTCGAAGGATGGTCAGGAGCGAGCCAACGCAAGAATCAGCGATCGGGCGCGCACTCCGGTACGACCTGTCAAACCGAACAAGCGGCTGATCATCGCCGCCGCGGCCATCGGGTCGCTGCTGATCGCGGTGCTCTTCGCCTTTCTCCGGGAGGCGCTGGACGATACGATCAAGGGTACCCACGACGTGGAGTCCAAGCTCGGCTTGAGGCTGCTCGGCCTGCTGCCGATGATCAAGACCGGCATCATCCGTAAGCAGACCTCGCTACCGCTCAACCCGGAGCGCATCCCCGACAAGCGCGGCACGTTCGCCGAGGCGGTCAACACGATCCGTACGGCGTTGACGCTCAACGATCAAAACTCTCAGCGCAAGATCATCGTGGTGACCTCGTCGGTGCGAGGTGAAGGCAAATCGACCACGGCGCTGAACATCGCCTACTCGCTGGGCCAGCTGGAGCGGGTGCTGCTGATCGATTGCGACATGCGGCGCCCCAGCATCGGCCGGGCGGCGGGACTGCGCAAGAGCGGCAAGGGATTGAGCAACCTCATCACGAACACCGCCACGGCCGAGCAGTGCATCAAGCGCGGCAAGCTGGGTGGCAACGTGGACATCCTCCCTTGCGGTCCGATCCCGGCTCAGCCGCTCGAGTTGCTGTCCTCCAAGCGGTTCGCTCGGATCGTGACCGAAGTCGGGCACTACTACGACAGGATCGTCATCGACAGCGCGCCCACGCAGGCGGTATCCGATGCGCTGGTGCTGGGCCGCATGGCCGATGCGGTCGTCTATATCGTCAAATCCCATGACACCCCGATGAACCTGGTGCGCCGTGGGGTCACTCGCCTGCAGCGAGCCGGTGCGCCGATCGAGGGTGTCGTCATGACACAGGTCGACATCGACAAGATGAACGCCTACGGTGGCAACTACAGCTATCAGGGATACCACGAGTCGACGGACGCCTACCGGTACACCGCGGAGGAGGAGCAGGCGCATTCGGTGGTCAAGCTGAGCTCCCGGGAGATCATGGACATCCGGAACGACGAAGGCCACATCAACCTGGGCTTCAGTTCCATGTACAAGGATGTTCGCGTGCCACGAAGCAGCCCGGGTGCTCGCACGATGGTCGATCGCAAGGTGCAACCCGCCGCGGTACGCCGGCGCATGAAGGAGGCCTTGCAGGTGGAGCGCAGCTGAATTTTCGAACGGATCCCCGGGTGCCCGCGGACGCCGCACAGCGGCGTCCGCGGGGCCCGGCAGCGCTTGCTGCCACCCTCTCCCATCGATGAACCGACTACGAATCGTGAATCAAACAGATAGCCGGGTCGACGCCGGCACCGATGCCACGCAAACTGCGGTCGCCAGCGGCGACGATGACACCGATGTGCAGATCGCGTTCATCGGTGGCTGGGGCCGCAGCGGCAGCACCCTGCTGACCCGCATGCTCGCCGAGGTTCCCGATTTCGTGGCCGTCGGCGAGGTGCGCGATGTCTACCTGCGCGGCATCGTCCAGGATCGTGTCTGCGGTTGCGGCAAACGGTTCAGCAATTGCGATTTCTGGCAGGCCGTCGGGCAGGAAGCCTATGGGGGCTGGGACAAGCTGTCCATGGATCGGCTGAACGAACTGCGCTCCCGAACAGACAAGCCGTGGCACGTGCCGGCTCTGCTCAAGCCGGGATTGAGAAAGCGCACCGACGAAGCGATGGACGAGTACGCGCAATTCATGCTGCCGCTGTACCGGTCCATTCGCAAGATCACCGGTGCGCGCGTCATCGTCGATTCGTCCAAGATCGCCTCGTTCGGCGCTATCCTGCAACGCACCGCCGGGCTGTCGCCGCGGTTCGTGCATCTGGTCCGTGACCCGCGCGGCACCTTGAATTCGTGGATGAAGCAGGTCCACATGAAGGACGACCTGGACACCACCCGGTACATGCCCCGCTACAACGTCGTCTCCGGCGCGGCACGGTACGTGGCGTACAACGCCCAGATGCACGCAGTGGCGGCGAAATCCCCCCACGTTCGGCTCAGGTACGAAGATCTGGTCATCGAACCCGCGGCAAGCCTGCGAGAGGCACTTGCGGTGATCGGTGCACCGGACGACCTGGACATGAGCGGGTTCATCGGTCCGGAGGGCGTCAAGCTCGGCGCGTCGCATACCGTGGCGGGCAATCCGATGCGTCACGAATCGGGCTGGGTAGCACTTCGCCCGGATGTTGCCTGGCGTACGAAGATGCCCACGCGTCAGCAGCGCCTGATCTCCACGCTGACCCTGCCGCTGATGAAGAAGTACGGCTACGACATCGGCGCTGCCAGCTAGTGGTCCGTTGCCCCGCTATCGGGGCCAGCGCACGATGTCGAGGTACATCCTGAACAGGTTGATGTTCAAGCGGCTGTGCACGAGGCGGGCGAAGAAGATGTTCTGGGCGGCTATGGTCACCGCCGAAGCTACCGCGGCGCCGTAGACGCCGTAGCGGTGCGTCAGGGCGAAGCCCAGCGCCAGACCGAGCACCGCAACCACCACTGACGAGTTGCGAACGTCTTTCTCGAAGCCGCTCATCATCAGTAGCTTCCCGCTCGGCCCCGTCAGCGCGTTCACCAACTGCCCGCACACCAGTATCGACAGCAACACGCTGGCGTCCACGTACTGGCTGCCGAAGATGCGCAGCAGATCGGCGCCGAACAGCATGATGAAGCCGAAGACGAGCAGCGAAACCACGGCGAGCAGCTTCAGCGATCGCCGCAGCACCGACTCGATCGCTTCCATGTCCCCCCGGTGGTACAACGAGGCGAACCGGGGCGAGACCACCAGATTCACCGATGTCAGGATCATCGGCACGATCAGCGCGATGCGCATGGCGATGGCGAGCAGGGCAAGATCGCTTTCGGGCACGTATAGGGACGATATGAACTGCGCGCCCCACAGGTTCAGCTGCTGGGATATCACGACGATCCACAGCGGCAACGTCGTCTCGTAGACTTCGCGAATATCGAAGCGCAGCTGCAGCGGCCGACGCAACCCCGAGGCCCGGACGCCGCTGCGCTTGAACAGGATCGCCGCGACGACGATCTGCATGCACAAGGCGGCGATGCAACTGGCGGAGAAATAGCTGATGGCCTGCACCGCCGTAGTCGGCTGGAAAAACCAGATGCAGCACGAAAAGATCACGTAGTTGAGCGAGATGTTGGTCACCGTGCCGGTGAACACGTTGCCCGTTGCATGCAGGGAGAAGGCAATGACCCCCATGACCGCCATTGCCATGGCGGCCGGGAACGCCAGGACCAGATAGCGGGTGTACTCGTAGACGCCCGCCCACTGCGCGATGAAGGACAACGCGTAGAACAGCAGCCCGCCGGTGACGCAGATCAGCGCGCAGGCGAGCAGCATCGGCAGGAAATCATCGTGCCTGGACTCGCTCAGGAAGATCGCGCACTTCTTCAGCACGAACGTATCCAGTCCGAACTTCAGGATGTGGGAGAAGAACAGGGCGAAGCCCAGGCCCAGGAAGAACAGGCCGCTCTCGGCGATCGTCAGGCTGGAGGTGATGAAATAGGAGGCTACCAGTGCGCTGGATGCGCCGGCGATACGACCCGCGAAGCTCCGGAACGAAGCGCCTAGAAACCCTTTCATCTCAGTTCCGGAAGCGTTTGATATTCAAGATGAACAAGGTGAAAGCTCGCGGATAGTCAATCAGGTACCGACGCACGGTTGCCGGTTCCTTCAGCATGCGGTAGGCGAATCGGAGGTTGAACCGGTTCACCCAGCCCGGGTAGTACTCGCCGCCCGACATGGCGGTCTGATGGACGAAACCGCCACAGGTGTAGATGCGCCCCGCGTACCCCAGGTCGGCAAGGGCCGTCGCCACATTTTCCTGCATGACGGCCCCCATCCCGATGACGACGAAATCGTACGACGAGGCCGATAGGCTCTGCAGCAGCTCGGCGCGTTCGGCGTCGCTGGAGAAGTACCCCGACCGTCCCGCAAGGTCTATGCCCGGGAACATGATCGACACCCTGGTCAGGAATTCCGCATTCGAGGCATCGTCGGATCCGACGATGAAACCGCGCTCCTGCTCGCGCACGGCCCGTTCGAACACCACGTGTGCAACGGAGGTGAAATCGAAGCTCAGACGCTGGATCGTGGAGTCGCGATGCACAAGGCTGAGGAACAGCTTGAGCACCACGCCGTCGATGCAGATCTTGTCGAACCGCGCAAGCGAGACCTCGGCCTCCATGAGCTTGAGCAAGCTGTAGGGGTTCACGAACGTCACGATGCGAGCGCGACGAAACTCGTCGACGTCGGTACAGATCTGTTGTCTGAAGAACACTTGCCACTCCCGGACGACTTGCGATGGACGTGACCCGAGGTGCTGATCGAGCACGCCGGGGTGCGAGTCCAGGTCCACCGTCAAGGCCGGTTGCGTACGCAGCTCGAGCCGGGACACGGTCCCGGCAGCAGGCTCGGGTATTCACTTGAACTGGCGGACACCTGTAGCCGCGCAGGTTCCACGCCAAACCGCCATCGAACACCGCCGGCTCGATCGCGAGGCGCCGGAGTATCGCATATCGAACCCGATACGCAGGACGACCGTCTGGCGCACCCGGGTCGCAAAAACGCCGACGGCCCCGGATGCAAGCCATCCGGGGCCGTCGCGGTGCGCTTCAAGCAACGCTATTCAATACGCGTTCTTGTTGTAGAACCCTTTGAACACCGTGAGAAACAGGATCCTGATATCCAGCCAGATGGACCAGTTCCGAATGTAGGACAGATCGTGGCTGACCCGTTGTTCCATCTTCTCGGAGGTATCGGTCTCGCCGCGCCATCCATTGATCTGCGCCCAACCGGTGATGCCCGGACGCACCTTGTGCCGGAGCATGTATCCCCTGATCTGGTGCCGCCAGAGCTCGTTGTGAGCAACCGCATGGGGCCGGGGACCTACCAAGGACATGGACCCCTGAAGCACGTTGAACAGCTGCGGCAATTCGTCCAGGGACGTGCTTCGCAGGATCCGCCCGAGCGGCGTCACGCGCACATCCCCTCGCACCGCTTGACGTACCTTGCCGTCGTCATGCATGTACATGCTTCGGAATTTCCACACCTCGATCTCCTTACCGTCCACCCCGTAGCGCTTCTGCCGGAAGATCACGGCACCCGGAGATTCGAACCTGATGCAGGCCGCTATCACCAGCATCGGGATGCTCAGGAAGATCAGCGCGATGAGGCTGATGACGCTGTCGAAAACGCGCTTCAGCTGATCGGCCGCAGGCGACAAGGAGACGTCCGATACGTTGACCACCCTGACCTGGCCGATCCGGGTTGTTTCCCCGTCCAGCAGCCGATCGGTGTACCGGTCGGGTACGACGCAGACATCGACCGAGCTGTCGCTGAGCCGGTCGGACAGCTCCTCGACGCACTTCGACTGCTCTGCCGGCAAGGCGATCCACACTTGCTCGATCGCACCGCCCGCTTCGGCCTGCCGCTTCCTTTCGATGAAATCGATGGACTGCTGCGCCACGTCCTCACGGAACATCGCAGGCCCACCTGCGGTGGACGCTGCCGGGTGATGCTCGAAGGAGCGTACGATCCTGATCCTGGAGTCCGGGCTCGCCGACAAGGCCTGCACCGTCTCCCGAATCCTGTCGGCGCTGCCGTACAGCACGACGTTTTTCTTGCGAGTCTCCGCGCCGACCTTGAATACCGTGCAACGAAAGACACGCGTTCCGGCGAGCAGAATCAACGAGCTGACCATCGATGCGGACATCCAGACCCGGGATACCTCCTCCGCCGTCTTGCTGAGAAAGGCGAACAGCCCGATCACGGCGAAGGCGCACAGCCAGGACACGACGAGCTTGGCCAGCTCGTCGCGCAGACCGCGCGGGCGCTTGGTCTGGTAGATGCCGCTGGCGGACAGCGCAAGCATCAGGATGGAGACCGCGCTGAACAGCGCGACCGTCCTGTACGAGGTGAAGTTCAGCCCGTTCAAATAGGCCGCGTGGACTAGCAGGAAGCACGAGAAAACGCTCAGCAGGTCCAGGCTGATGCTGCCGTGAGGCGCCGACGTCTTGTCCACCACCTGGACCGAGCTGCGAATCTTGCTCGATCCGACGGCGCCGAGCACCGAGGTGTTGGCGGCGATGCCGACCAGGTTGGCGACCGTGGTCGACCGGGCACTGCCCGGGTGCGCGGCATTGCCATGCACGTCGACCAGGGCATCGGCTTTTCCGCTCTTGCGCACGGTTCCGCCGGGGATCACGGTAGCCGGCGTCTTCTCCGCTACCACGTCCATGACCGCTGCTTCTTGCTCAATCATTCGACGGTTCTTCCTCTGGCCGATTTTCGGGGTGCTCAGCATAAGCCCGGAAAACGTCAATAAGTCAACGCCTTGCGCGCTCTGCCAGCCTGTGCTTTCGTCAAATTTGTCGCGACAACGGTCTGTCGCTCCGATCGTTGACACGGTACCCCCTGGCGCCGCCGCAATGGCGGGCACAATGCCGGCTTTGTGACCTTGCGATGAATTAACTCTATTGACCGGTGTTCTTACCAATGCACGTTCGGTGGCGACAAGCGCTCCATCACGCAAGCACCGCAGGCCGGGCACCCCCACCGGTCGGCACGTCGTGACCTGGCGGCAACTGACACGGGCGCCCGGGCCACCATCGCGTGCGTGCCGGACTGGGCTACGGGGCGGCTAACGCCGTGGAGCCCGAGCATGATCACGGAGCGGCCCTGAAAAGCGTGTCCGAGGTGGTCCCGGAATCGCAAGGGATCGCAAGGGGTCGCAGGGGACCGAGAAGGCCGTAGGCAGCCCCGCCGCAAGGTCAGGCGAGCGCTCCAGGTGCCAGCCGAATCGGGGAGCCGGGCGACGAGCTCGACCCAAGCCATGCCTTGCGCCCCTGTCGGGCGCAAGACATGGCGATCGAAATGCCGATCAGTTCTTGGCGGAGAACCTCACCAGACCATCGACGCCCCGCTCGTTCGTACCGGCGCGTGACACCTGTCCGGCCAGCCAGATCGAGTCCTCGCTGACGGCGATGCCCCAGATACCGAACGCTCCGGTGATCCTCCACGCCTGCTCCGGCTGGAAACTCGGATCATCGATGCGGAAGCTGTGGAACTTGAACGGCTCGAGCTCCTTGGGATCGACGCTCACGACGGCTTCCTGCGGGATCGGATCGTCGATGGGCCCGAAGAATTCACCGTGGTGTCCGACGAACACGTAGTCGCCCACCACCTGCAGTGACTGCACGTCGCCCTTGCCGTTGTACTGCTTCAATCGGTCGCCGCCAAGCGAGTGGAAGGTCAGATGGTTCGGACCGCCCCAGGCGACGATGACGTACGAGCCGGTGACCGCGATGTCGTGCACCTGCGGTGCCTTGGTGTTCTTGCCGACATCCGGGCTGAACCTCTCGGGCTGCACCGCGCCGCTGACCGCATCCACCGACAACATGGAGATGGTCTTGTTCTGAGCAGTCCTGTCCACCGCCGTGTCATTGATGAACCCGAAGTTGCCGCCGAGGTACACGGTGTTCTCGTCGGGCGAAACGGTGACCGCCTGCACGGGAGCCGACCTGCCGGCCTCGAACCCGCTCTTCGCCTTCGGGGTCCAGGAGTTGTCGAGCACACCGCCCAGCGACAGCCGGGCGATATTGGCCCGGAACTTGGAAGCGACATTGGCGAAATCGCCCCCGATGTAGACGTGCGCCGACGTGACCGCGATATCGAAGACCCGGCCCGGTTCGCCGCCCTCACTCACGTCAACCGCGAAGTCGAGGCTTCCGTTGGTGGCATCGAGGGCGAGCAGGCCGAAATCGCCGGCGACGTATACGCGGTTCCCGGTCGGCGAGTAGGCCAGTGCCCGCACCACGCTGTTCACCGCGCCCGGAACCCGGAAGGACGATACCGGCTGTCCGGACACGGCGTCCAGGGCTGCCAGGAACGGACGATCGGTGACCGCACCGCCGCGACTCGGCTTGATGCCTTCGAAGTCACCGCCTACCAGTAGCAGGTTGCCGACGCGCAGCAGCACCCGGCCCCAGGCATCCGTGTTGGCACCCGCCTGGTAGTCAAGCGTGGGCGCCGGCCCCGCGAGCATCCAGGTATTGGTATCGGCAGCCTCCTCGTAGAGTCCGAGCGCCACCGGCTCGTCGACGACCAGCGTGGCGATCTCCGATCTGACCGTATCGTCGCCATTGCTCACCCGGACGAAATAACGATCGCCATCGTCACCGGACGAGGTGTTGAAGACGGTCAGGGAGTCGGCGGTCTGGCCGTCGATCTTCGAACCGTTCTTGAACCACTGATATCCGAGCGAGCCGCTGCCGGCCGCTTTCACGCTGAAGATTGCATTCGAACCGCTGGTGACCGTGACGTCCGAAGGCTGCCTCGACACCGAGAGGGAAATACCGGCCTCGAGCGATGCGGAGTAGTCAGCGACACCGTCGGCGGAATACAGGGACATGTAGTACTCGGCACCCGCCACCAGCTCACCGCTCCAGACCCCCGGATTGGACCCGCGAACCGTCGGGCTGAGCGCGGTACCGTCCGCCTTGAACACCTTGAACCGCACATCGGCGTCGCTGTCCCAGGACACGCTGAGCGTGTGCAGCGCCGTTCCGAGCGAGTCGAATTCGACCCGCACGAAGCGAGGAGCGGTTGCCTTGGTGGAGTCGAGCGTTCCTTGCCCGATGCTGGCCATGGAGGTGGGGCCCGTGGCCGCATCGACCGTCAAGGTGGCACTGCGCGAAACCACGGTGCCGTTGTCGTCGGTGACGTCGACCCGGTAGGCCTGCCCGTCCTGATTCGCGGAGACGGAATTCGCCACGTAGGTCCTGGCCGTTGCACCGACGATCACGGAGCCGTCCACATACCACTGGTAGCCGAGCGCCCCGCTGCCGGTTGCGCGCACCGCGAAGGTGGCGTTCTCACCTTGAGCGACCGTGACATTCGTGGGCTGCGAGGTGATGTCGATGGTCGGCTGGGACGCCTCGACCGTCAGGGTTGCGCGGTCCGAGGTGACTCTGGCGCCGGTGCCGTCGGTGACCCGCACCGAGTACTCGGTGCCGCTGTCGGCACGTGCGACCCCATCGAGCGTAAGCGTTGCGCGAGCGCCGACCGAGCCGGTTATCGCCGCGCCATCTGCAAACCAGCGGTACGTGAGAGTGCCGCTGCCGCTGGCTTTCACGGAAAAGACCGCATCATCGCCTTCGGCGACCGTGAGGTCGGCCGGCTGGGCGGTTACCTTCAACGGGCCGGACTGAACGGTCAGCGTGGCGCTGTCGGAGCTGATCGTGGAACCGCTGCTGTCCTTGACCCTGACCAGGTAGCTGTTACCGTCATCGGCGGACGTGACCGAGTCGACCGTCAACCTGGCACTCGTCGCTCCGGCGATCGCGCTGGGCGGGCTGACCGTCGCGGTATTGCCATCGGGCGCATCGGCGGCACTGGAGAACCATTGGTAGCGCAGAGTGCCGCTGCCGGTGGCCGCTACGCTGAAGACCGCCTCATCGCCGGCGGTCACGCTCTGGTCGGCCGGCTGCCTGGTGATCGCGAAGCCCGAACCCTGCGTTTCGAGCGTGACCGTGACGTCCGCCGAGCCGGATACGGACCAGACGCTGATGGCGTATTGTTTGGCGTCATCGAGAGTTCCGACCCACTCGTTGCGCGGCGCGTCGTCCGTGGACGTCGCGAAGCGCTTGCCGGTCGAGGCATCGAACAAGGCGAAGCGGATGTCGGCCCCGCCCTGCCAGTCGGCGCTGACGGTATGCGTACCCGACGTGATCGCATCGAAATCGGCCTTGCGCCAGCGCGGGCCTGCGGCTTTGGTCCGGTCGAGCGTGCCGCTGTCGATGACCGTCGCAGCTTGCGCCCGCACGGCCGGACTGACGGCCGATAGGGCAGCGGCCAGCCAGACGAGACTCGCTATGAGGAGGGTGGTTCGCCCGCGGTTCGACGGGACGGCATTCAGCGATGGAGTCGCGGAATGAAACATGAGCACTTGCCTGGGGGCCGAAGCCCGGTTTTACACGTTGGTTACCCCAAGTGTGGACCGGGCTTAAACCTATGCTCCGGCCGCTGCACCGGGGGCGTAGCGACTGACACTTGAACGTGAACGCGCGCACATTTCATGCCGCAGCGTCCAAGCGTTGCAGCACGGTACCAAAATCCCGACGCCGAATACGCGTACCAGGTCGCCCCACAGGCCTTTGGCCAACCAGTAAAAAGACCGCGCCACCTTTCGGCGACGCGGTCCAGGCACCGCCATGTGAAAGAGTGGTGGCACAAACGCTTCGCAAAGGGCGCGAGCGGATGCGACGACCTTGCAAGCTCAGGCAGGCATAGGCACAACAGCTGCGAATGCGAGGCAACAACTCACGAGCACGCGCCCATCGCTAATTCGTCGAACCGGAGAAAATGGCGAATCCGGCCTGACGCTTGCCGCTGACCATCGTGAAGTCGCCTCCGATGTACAACCCTTCCGGCGTCACGTCGACCGCGTTGACCGACCGGATGCCATTGGCGCTCGGCAGCCAGCTCGTGTCCATCTTGCCGGTGGATTTGTCGTGGCGAGTGAAGCGGTCCGCATCCTTGTTGCCCTCGACGATTTCGTAGTGGCCGCCAAAGTAGACGTATGGCCCGTCGTCGACATCCACGCCCTGGAAATTTCCGTCACTGGCGACGGTCCACTGCTCCTTCCCGCTCGCACGGTCGAATGCCACGGCCCTGCCACCGGGACCACCCACGGCAATGAAAAGCTGCTTGTTCGAGCCCGCCATGTCTATCACCTCGGCGGTGACTTCGTCCGAAAACTTGCGGGAACCGTCGACCAGGTCGACCAGCCCCACTCCACGCTGACGATTGCCGTTCAGCTGCGAGAAGTCGCCACCGATCCACAGACCCTCTCGCCCGGCGACCAGCGCCTTGACGTTGTCGCTCGGCCGAGCAGCGAAGCGGGTATCCAGAGCACCGGAGTCGGGGTCGAACGCTGCCACGTAAGGTCTGTTGTTGCCGCCGACTTCGGTGAACAGGCCACCCGCGTAGACCCTGGAGTCAGTCACGGCGATCGCCCGCAGGGCTCCGTTGGGCCCAGGCGGATTGAATCCCGTCAACCGTCCGGACCCGACATCGAAGGCGGCTATCCGCTTGCGGCTCTGCCCGTCGACGGTGTCGAACGCACCACCGACGTAGAGCGTGTTCCCGTCCGGTGAAAGCTCGAAGGCTCGAACATCATCGTTGAGCGCCGGCGCGAAGTCGGTCGGCATGCCGGTGTCGCGATCGAAGGCCGCCAGGTACGTGCGGGACAACACGTCGCCGCTCGGGCTGTAGACGGTGGTGAAGTCGCCGCCGACGTACAACGTGTCACCGACGACGATGACGCTGTGCACTTCGCCTCCGGCACTCCACGCAACCTGCGGCTTCAGGCCGAGAACACCGTTTCTCTTGACGGGTACCAGAGAACCGCTGACCCTGGCGACCGGCCCGGTCCCGGACGAATCCGCCTCCACGGTGGCGGTGTACCTGGACATGCCCGTGACCGCCCAGACGCTGATGGCGTATTGCTCGGACGCATCCAGATAGCCGGACCATTCGTCCGCGACCGGGCTGTCGTACGTCGTGGCGATCCGCTCTCCGCTAGAGGCCTTGAAGATGCTGAACCGCAGGTCCGCGTTGCCTTTCCAGGACAGCCGGATGGTGTTGCGGCCGGACTCGGTGGGCGAGAAGTCGACGCGCCGCCAGCGCAGGTTCTCGACCCGCCTGCGATCGACAGTTCCGCTGTCAATCACGGCGCTCGTGCCAGCCTGTGCATTCGCTGCGCCACCGGTAGCGACGAGCACAGGCGCAAGCAATGAAACCGCTACAACGATGGGGGAGAAGAAGTTACAATTCCTGAAGGTGGCAGCGAGCAACCGCGTCGCGAAAATACGCATGAACAATTCCATGGGCCAATGCCCCGTTGTATGGGTTCGTGTTTGATGCAGTTACATGAAAAGCTCCCCGCCAAGTGACGGGACACGCATCCTGCATGTGCTTTTCAAGCGCGACAAGCGATCGTTGGCTCGCCCTGGAAGCACGGCGCTCCAGAAGCAATACCAAGGCCATTTTACCAAACTAGCCGCCGCCGGATTGGCACGAACACGGCCCGAATTCGTTGCAGAATGCACAGTCAAGCGGGTGCGAGGCCGGTCGCGGCAAACGGCGGCCGACCGCCGTCGCACACCGGTATCCGATGTGCGCTTCGGCATATTTTGTGATCTGCCGCACACTTTCACCCCTGACCCGGTCGCTTTCGGGCTGATAGCGGGCCCATGACGGCTCGACGGCAAGGTCACGACAAGCTCGGCAGGCTCACCCGGCACGGGGTGATTCGTGCAGGCCCCGGAGTGAACTACCTCCCGATGAAACACGGTACGGCCCGATCCGCCCTCATCTGCCTCGGCCCTCCTCGGCACGCAGGGGCCGATCGGATGGAGCACGGATCAACGGGCAGGCTTGACCGAAGGACCGACCTCCTTCATGCCAGTGCGCCGGCGGGCACTTCGACAGGCGCCTGAATGCGATTGGCTTGCATCATCGCAAGCGCGGACCCGGCGGCCGTGCAACAGGAAAGAGGACAGACATGACCGCATGCACGCGGCCGGTGCCGCTTCCGAGCGCCCCCCTCTGCCGGCTTCCGAACTGGCTATCCCTCGCCGGCCCGTTCGAACAGCGCTATTTGATCAGGAATTGATCGCGCGACTTGCCGGCTTCTTCGAATTCGACGATCCAAAGCGGGGTGCGCCCGCGACCGGTCCAGGTCAGACCGCTATCCGAAGGATGGGCATACTTCGGAGGCACCTTCTTGCCCTTGGCCTTCGAGGCTTTCGGCCCCGGGCGCCTGGCGGTGGATGCCGGCTTGGCCGTGGTCCCCTGCTCGACCAGATCCTCGAGGCTGAAACCGTTCTTCTTGGCAAGAGCTGCAACCTTGGCGCGCACCCGGGTTCGTTCCCGGCCGGATTTTCGTTCGATCGCCTTCTCTATCCGTACCTTTTCCTTTTCAAGATCGGCAACGGACCATTGCGCGTAACTGGTAGCCATCTACACTCGTGTTTCAGTTGATTGGGACGTGCCGCCGGTAGCTCCGACTCACACTTGGGACTCCGGGGAGACGCACGGAACCCGCACCTGACTCAGGGTGCAACCCGGGTGTCAAGGTGCAGCCGCGCGCGCGCCGCCGCGAGCCGTGATCATTCCACCACGCTCGTGCAAATAGAATACCGCAAAAAATATCTGCGACGTGCGCTTTTCCATATTTGAACGGAATACTCATAAATTGGTGCGAATAGCCCTCGTCGTCCCCTGGTTCGCTTGGCTGCTGGTCGCGGCGAACATCGCCATGCTGAACGGTGGCGAAAACGCGCCGATGGTAAACATCATCGCCGCGGAATTCGCCCTGCCCTCCGACCGGCGCGTCTACGTGACCGTGGCCGATGCTTTATTGCTGGCAGGAGTTCTGTGCCTCTGGGTGGAAGTGTTCAAGGCAACGCGCACCTCGGTGGCATCGGTGGTCGATCACGCGCTGTCACTGATCGTCTTCGTGATCTACCTGGTCGAATTCCTGATCGTCGAACGCGTTGGAAACACGACCTTCATGATCCTGACGCTCATGGCATTCACGGACGTGGTGTCGGGATTCACCGTCACGATATTCACCGCCAAGAGGGATTTTTCAATCGGTTGACATGGCAGCTGTGCCGAGCAGGACAAAGGCGTGGCACGCACCGCACGTTCGCCGGTACGTGCAGTTGCGCCGGAAGAACCCGGAGCCGGTCCGGGGCGGGCACCGACGCCCCGAACCGGTGCAAAATTGTAATGGTGCGGGGCTACGCGTGACGCACGATTTCAGATGCAGTCCGCGGATAGTTGTGACACAGTCTTCGCAACAGGCATGGAGCCAGGCGTCTCGCTGGCGGTTGGCGCGGCGCAGCCCTCTGACCTGGCCAGGCGGACACCCGTCGGTCGAACGCTCTGCACACGAAGAAGCTGCCGGTATGGACCTTGTCTTCTATGCGCCCGTTGCCATCGGGTATCTGGCCTTTGCCACTCTGTCGGAACAGCTGTGGCCTTTCACGGTCCCGCGCGGCTGGGTAGCCGAGCGGCGATTCAGAAAGGGACGCGCCGCCGGTGTGCTGGCCGGGGCGCTATCGCTGGCGCTGCTTCCTTGGGTGACGATGCAACCCGCTACCGCCTTGGCGATATCCATCCCGGCAACCATCATCGTGGCGCTCGCCGGGTTGCGCCTGCGCCAGATCCTGCGCCGGAGCCTCACGCGCCAGGCACTTTGCAGTGCCGCCGCGAACAAGATTGGCCCTGTATCCGTCGATCCGGACGGTGCTGCAGCCGACGTTCGCGCCCGGCCGGTGCCCGGGCGCGCACCCCAACGCGCACCGCGGGGCCAACCGGCCGGACTGCCGTCGGGAGCGCCCGCACCGGCGATGCGCAGCCCTTCCCGACGGGCGGCGCAAGCATTCCTGGAGGTTCATCGACCGGATATCGTGCTGGGCGATGCCGCAGCCGGAAGAAAGACGCCGGACTTCAGCGATTCTCGCTGGACATCCAAGGACAAGTTCGACGCAGTGATAGCCACCGAGCACTACGACGATGCGAGCCAGCTTAGATTCACCCGTGAGCACGGACTGCACCGTGGCGAGCTTGCGCAATGGCGCAGTGTCTGCGAACAGGCGAATGCGCAGGCGGAGCGGTACCGCGTCGAGAGGCGCACGCTCGAACGAGAGTACGAATCACGTATCGAGACCCTGCGATCGGACCTGACCCGCAACAACCGCGCACTGGCCGACGCGGTTACCCGCCTGGAACTGAAAGAACGCCACGCCGAACCGACGTCGTAGCGGCTCAGTCGCTCTCGTCCGGAATCCTTGCCAGCAGGTCGTGCTCCGTCGACTCGACGATGTCCACCTCGATCATGTCTCCGGCCGTCACGTCCCATTCGTCGAGCGCGAAAAAGACATTGCCGTCGATCTCCGGGGCATCGGCCGAACTGCGCGCCACCGCCCGCCCATCATCGCCGAGCTCGTCCACCAGCACCACCTCGCGCCGCCCGACCCGCTCCGCCAGGCGCTCGGCACTGATCCGTGCTTGCAGTTCCATCAGCCGCGCCTTGCGGTCCTCGGCGACATCGGCCGGCACGTGATCCGGCAATGCATTGGCACGTGCGCCTTCGACCGGTGAGTAGGTGAAGCAGCCGACGCGGTCCAGGCGAGCCTCGGACAACCAGTGCAGCAGTTCCTGGAAATCCCCCTCGGTTTCGCCGGGGAAGCCTGCAATGAAGGTGCTGCGAATCGCCAGGTCCGGAACGGTACGGCGCCAGGACTGCACACGTGCAAGCGTGTTTTCGGAAGCGGCCGGACGGCGCATCGCCTTCAATACGCGCCGGGATGCGTGCTGGAACGGGATGTCGAGATAAGGCAGCAGCTTTTGTTCGGCCATCAGCGGCAGCACCGCATCCACGTGCGGGTAGGGATAGACGTAGTGCAGCCGCACCCAGATGCCGAGCTTGCCGAGTTCCTCGCACAGGGTCTGGAACGAGGTCTTGATCGGCCGCCCTGCGTGGAAGCCGGTGCGGAATTTCAGATCGACGCCGTAGGCGGAGGTGTCCTGCGAGATCACCAGCAGCTCCTTGACGCCGGCATCGCGGAGGCGTTCCGCCTCGGCCAGCACCTCGCCGATGTCCCGGCTGACCAGCCGCCCGCGCATCGAGGGAATGATGCAGAAGGTGCATTTGTGATTGCAGCCTTCCGAGATTTTCAGGTACGCGTAGTGCCGAGGCGTAAGCTTTATGCCGTGGTCGGGCACCAGGTCGGTCAGCGGATCGTGCGGAACACGGTTGGGCGCGAACTCGCGCACCGCCCCGACCACCGATTCGTACGCCTGCGGGCCGGTGATGGCCAGCACGCTGGGATGACGTTCCCGGATCTGCTCGGGCTTCACGCCCAGGCAACCGGTCACGATCACCCGGCCGTTCTCGTCCAGCGCCTCACCGATGCTAGCCAGCGATTCCTCGACCGCGCTGTCGATGAAGCCGCAGGTATTGACCACGACGATGTCCGCCTCTTCGTAGCTCGGTACCACCCGGTAGCCGTCGGTCCTGAGCTGGGTGAGGATACGCTCCGAGTCGACCAGCGCCTTGGGGCAGCCCAGGCTGACGAAACCGACGGTGGTCGGGGATGCGGGCATCTCGAGAACGGCGGCGGCGGGACGGGCGCGCAGTATACCGGCGCGCTCCCAGGGTGCGTCGAACCTGCGCGCGCACCCTCGCGTCGAGTGTGCGCGTCAGGCTGCGCTGGGCAGGCGTGCCGCACCGTCGCCCGCGCGCAGCCGCCCGGCGATATCGCGCGACAGCGCGGCCCGGTTCAGGGTGTAAAGGTGCAACTCGTCCACCCCCTCGCGTACCAGCGTCTCGCACAAGCCTGCTGCCTCGTCTACCGCGATCCGGTGCCGCTCGGCCGCATCGTCGATACCCGCGAAGCGATCGCGCAGCCGTTGCGGCACGTTGCTGCCGCACTTGGCTGCGAACGACACCACGCCATCGATGTCGTGCACCGGCAGGATGCCGGGCACCAGCGTCAACGGTGCGCCTTCGCGCTGCAACGCATCGCGCAGCCTCAGGAAGGCGGTGGCGTCGAAGAAAAACTGGCTGATCGCCCGCGTGGCGCCGAGCTCGGCCTTGCGCAGCAGCCAGTGCAGGTCGTCGGCCGCACTGCCTGCCTCCGGATGCACCTCCGGGTAGGCCGACGCGCTGAGCTCGAAGCCACCACGGGTCGCGATCACCTCCATCAGCTCGGTTGCGTGCCTGAGCGCACCGGGAGCCGCTTGCGAGGACACATCGTCGCCGCGCAGCGCCAGGATCCTCGAAACGCCCAGTCCTTCCAGCCTGTCCAGCGTCACGTGCATCTCGTCCCTTGTCTGCCCGGCGCAGGTCAGGTGCGCCATCACCGGCACGCTCGTCTCGGCCAGCAATTCCTGCAGCAGCGAGATGCTCGCCTCGCTGTCCGACCCCTGCGCCCCCCAGGTCACGGATACGTACTCCGGATCGAGCGTCTCCAGCGCGCCGAAGCTGCGCCAGAACCGTCCGCGCTGCCGCTCGTTCCTGGGCGGGAAGAATTCGAACGACAGTCGGGGTGCAGGCATGCAGGTTGCTCCGGTTCGTCGACGGATCAATGTAGAGCAGGCTTCGTGGCCTGCCAGATGTTCACGGTCAGCGGATCCCCGCTCAGCCGCTCGACCGGCCCTGGCAGCAGCCCACTGCGCGCAAGCATGCCGTTGAGCTCCTCGACCGGAAAACCGAGCCAGCGGTGCCGGTGCTCGTCGCGCAGGTGCTGTTCGGTGTGCGGGGCGAAATCGACGATCAGCAAACGCCCGCCGGGCCGCAAGGTTCGCGCCGCCTCGCCGATCGCCTCGCCGGGCTTGTCGCTGTAGTGCAGCACCAGATGCAGCATGGCCAGGTCCACGCTGTCATTCGCCACCGACAGGGCGTACATGTCTCCCTTGCGCACCTGCAGGTGCCGGCGGTCATCGCGTTCCAGCCGGGCCCGCGCCACCTGCAGCATGCCGGTGCTGGCATCGATCCCCAGCCCGCGAGTGACCTGCCCGGCGAACAGCTCCAGCACCCGGCCGGTACCGGTGCCGATATCCAGGAACGCATCGATCGGCGCATCGCCGACGACCTGCAGCAGCCGCGTCTCCACCTGCTCTTCTGGCACGTGCAATCGACGGATCTGGTCCCAGTCCGCCGCGTTCTCCTCGAAATAGGCCTCGGCCGCCGCCGAGCGACGCTGCCGCACCTGCTCCAGACGGGCAAGGTCGCGGCCGATTTCGCCCTGCTCCTGCGGCAGCAGATCGACCAGCGTGCGCGCCAGCAACCCGCCTTCCCCGTTGTCGGCGACCCGGTAGAACACCGACACCCCCTCGGGGTGCCGCACCAGCAGACCGGCATCGACCAGCAGCTTCAGGTGGCGCGAGATGCGCGGCTGGCTTTGCCCGAGAATCTGCACCAGTTCGCTGACGGTGAGTTCGGCATGCGCGCACAGCGCGAGCAGTCGCAGTCGACTGGGTTCACCGGCAGCCCTGAGCCCTGAGAGCAAAGTTTCCATCAGACATAAACATATCCTTATATCTTGATGAGAAGCTTGCCAGAGGCGGTGCCCGGTGGCAACAGCCGGGCGCGGACATTCGCAGGCGGCAAGCCGCCCTGGCGTGCGTCGTCAGCGTCGCAGCTGAATGGCCCACACCAGCAACGAGGCGGTGCCGACCGCCAATATCGCTTGTTCCGCGCTCACCAGGGGTTTCGGTGTCAGCCAATCGACCGCGGTCAGCGCCGCGAGCATCAGCGCGGGCAGCCAGGCGATGACACCGGCCCGGACAGCCGTGCGAGGCTTGTCCTCGACATCCTGCTGCGTCTCGGACCCGGCAATGCCCTCCAGGTCGAATTCTTCCTCGTCCAGGTCGGGAAAGTCGAGGGTGCCGGCAGGCATGGTGGCCAGCCTCGCCAGCTGCACCCGCGTGCGCAAGGCTTCCAGGTCGGGCACCGCGTGGGTGGGTACGCGGTGCAGCGGAGCATCCGCCAGCGAGCGGTAGAAAAGCACGCTGTCCCCGGCGTCGCCGGCCTTCGGATCGATCCGGACCAGGAAGCTCTGCGCCATGTGTCCACCGAGACGCTGCGCGCTGCGTGCCATGGCCTCGGCCGCGACACCCAACGCGGCATCGTCCAACGCGGGCACCGCCTTGAAAACGGCCAGACGCTCCAGTGTGTCCGGATCGACGATCACGTAGTCGGGCTGCTCTTCCTCGATCACCTCGCCCGGGGCCCCGAGCGAGCCGCTCACCGGCAGGAACTCGAACTCGCTGAGAATCGAGGCGCGCGGGTACCCGCTTTCAAGCAGGAATCGAAAAACCAACTCGTCCATCGGTATGCGTGACAGCCTTGGGAATCGTGCAGGCTACTGAGCGCGCCGAAACGCGTCAATTGTTCGACATGAAATACGCGCCATGGTCGACGCTCGACCGGCGACCGCTATCGGATCCACTCGCGCGCCCCTGCCCACGGCTGCATTGCCCATCACGGCTGCGTCGCACATCCCGGTTGTAGCGCACGTCACGGTTGTCGTGCCGGTAGTGTGACCTACGCCCTGCGTCAAAGGTAGGAATGCCGCCTGGTAGCGGATCGAAGCTACCGAAGTGGCGGCGACCGGCGGAGAGCCTGATACGCTCGCGACGTGGTCATGTCAGTTGTCCGCGCCCGTTTCCGGCTCCGTTCACCGGAACCCGGCCGGGCTCAATCCTTTGCACCCTTGGAGAACCCCATTCGATGTGGAAGAAACTCTTGCCGATAGTCGGCATCCTGTTGCTCGCCTGGATCGTGCTGAGTCTGATCGGCGGCGGTGACGAGGAGGCCGAAACCACGGCCGAAGTCGAACAGACCGATACGGTCGAGGCCACGGAGGCCGCCACCGCCGTCGGTGCGGTGTCCGACCAGGCCGAGGCATCGGCCGATGGTGTGGCCGATCAAGCCGAAGAGGTCGCCGAGCAGGCCGAGTCGGCCGGCGATGAGGCCGAAGCGGCGGTCGAGGAAGCCGTTGCCGACGGTGACGCCGCTGCCGATGACGCGGCTGCCGACGCCGGTTCCGTGGACACGGATGCGATCGCAGCCGATGCACAGGCTTCGGTGAGCGAGGCGGCCGAACAGACCGAAGCTGCCGCCGAAGCCTCCGTGGCCGAGGCTGCGGATGCCGCCGAAGAGGCCGCCGATGCAACCGCCGAGGCCTCCGAGGCAACGGTCGCCGAGGCGGAAGCCAATGCCGACGAAGCGGTGAGCGATGCCACGGCGGGTGCCGAAGACGCCGCTGCCGACGCCGAGAACGCCGTCGAGGAAGCGGCTTCCGACACCGAAGCGGCCATCGACGACGCGGCAGCCGATGCCGGCGAAGCGACCGAAGAGGTCGCTGCCGAGACCGGAGCGGCCGTGGAAGACGCGGCAGCCGATGCCGGTGAAGCCACCGAAGAGGCTGTCGACGATGCGGCGGCCGAGACCGAAGCGGCCGTCGAGGGTGCGGCAGCGGACGCCGAGCAGGCGACCGAAGAGACCGCTGCCGACGCCGAAACCGCCGTCGAGGACGCTGCGGCCGATGCCGGTGAAGCGACCGAAGAGGCCGCCGAAGACGCCGCGGCCGAGACCGAAGCCGCGGTAGAGGACGCTGCTGCCGATGCTGGCCAGGCGACCGAAGAGGCCACCGAGGAAGCCGCGGCCGAGACCGACGCGGCGGTGGAAGATGCGGTAGCCGACGCGGGTCAGGCAACCGAAGACGTCGCCGCGGAGGGTGAAGCCGCCGTGGAAGACGCCGCCGCCGACACCGAAGCCGCTGCCGGCGGCATTGTCGAAGGTGCGTCTGAGCTCGCTTCGGATGCCGGTGCAGCCGTTGCCGGTGCGGCGGGCGCTACGATGGAAGGCGCCTCCGAGCTGGGCGAGGTCGTGCAGAACCAGCTGTCCGACGCCGGTGCAGCCGCGTCCGACATGGCGGGCGATGCCGTCGATGCCACCAAGGAACTGGCGGCCGGTGCTGCCGACATGGCTGGCGACGCCGTGGATGCCACCACTGAGGCGGCTGGCGATGCCGTCGATACGGTGAAGGATGTCGCCGCGGATGCAGCGGACGCCACCGGTGATGCGGCCGATGCGACCGTCGACGCGGCGGGTGACGCGGTGGATGCGACGACCGAAGCGGCCGGCGATGCAGCCGACGCCACGACCGAAGCGGCCGGCGATGCAGCCGACGCCACGACCGAAGCGGCTGGCGATGCGGCCGATGCCACCACCGAAGCAGCCGGTGATGCGGCCGACGCGGCAACCGACATGGCGAGCGATGCTGCCGAGTCGACCGAAGAGGCGGCCGAGGGTGCCGCGGCCGAGGCGGAGCAAGCCGGCGAGCAGGCAATGGACGACACCGAAGCGGCAACCGAAGAGGCGGCTACGGAGGCGGAGCAAGCCGGTGAGCTGGCTTCCGAGTCAGCCGACGAGGCGGCGGATGCCACCGGCGAGGCAGTCGAAGCGGCCGACGAAGCCACCGAAGAGTCGGCGGAGGCCGATGCGGAGCAGACCACCGAGCCGGCGGCCGAGGGCGGGTTCGACCTGCGCGCGGTCAGCCGTCAGCTGGGTGGCGTGCTCGGTAGCACCAGCGCATCGCTGGCCGGCGTGACCGACATCGAGTCGGCCCAGGCCGCCTTGCCACGTATCGAGCAGGCCAGCGCCACGCTCGACGAGGTGGCGGGTTCGATCGAGTCGGCTCCCGACAACCAGCGCTCGGCGCTGGGCAACGTGATCGGCAACGGCATCGAGCGCTTGCAACCGGTCGTCGACGAGGCCGTCGGCATCGACGGTGTCGGTGATGTGCTGAACCCGGTCCTGCAGCCGATGCTGGAGCGCCTGGGCACGTTGGCTCAGTAGTCCCGAGCCAGTGCTGCCCGCTCCGGTGGAGCGGGCGGTGCAAGCGCCGGCCGGATCTCGACGGGATCCGGTCGGCGTCGCTTTTTTTCGCTACCCGCGACCGTACTCGTCGCCCAGGCGAACGATGTCGTCCTCGCCCAGGTAGCTGCCGGTCTGCACCTCGATGATCTCCAGCGGGATGCGCCCCGGGTTGTGCATGCGATGCACCGCGCCCAGCGGCAGGTAGACCGATTCGTTCTCGGTCAGCATGATGAGCTCCTCGTTGCGCGTCACCTCGGCCGTGCCCTTGACCACCACCCAGTGCTCGGCGCGGTGGAAATGCTTCTGCAGTGACAGGATGGCGCCGGGCTTGACCGTGATGCGCTTGACCTGGAAGCGGCTGCCGACGATCAGCGATTCGTAGTGACCCCAGGGCCGGTAGCAGGTCTGATGGGTGGTCAGTTCACCACGGTCACTTTCGGCCAGCGACGCCAGCGCCTTCTTCAGGTCCTGGGCGTGATCGCGGTCCAGCACCAGCACCGCATCCGGTGTTTCCACCACCACCGTGTTGCGCAGACCCAAGGCCACCACCAGCCGGGATTCGGCGCGCACGTAGCTGTTGCGGCAATCGTGCAGCACGGTATCGCCCTGCTCCGCGTTGCCCGAGGTGTCGGACGTGGCGGTGTCGTGCACGGCGTCCCAACTGCCGATGTCCGACCAGCCTCCGGCGAACGGTACCAGCCGCGCACCCTGCACCCGTTCCATCACCGCCACGTCCACCGCCACCGAGCGGCACGCCCGGAAGGCATCGGCATCCAGCCTCAGGAAATCCAGATCCTCCACCGCCTCGGCGACCGAGCGCTTCGTCGCAGCGTGCATGTCCGGCTCCAGCCGCCGCAGCGTATCGAGGAAGACGCTGGCGCGGAATACGAACATGCCACTGTTCCAGTAGCAGTCGGCCTGCGCGATCAGCGCGGCCGCCGCCTCGGCATCCGGCTTCTCGACGAAGCGGGCGATCCCGAACGTGCCATCCGCCCGGGCGTCGGCCGGCCCCGCTCCTGGACCATGCGCAGAACCGGCCGCAGATGACTCGGCAACCCCGTCCACGGTGATGTAGCCGTAGCCGGTATCCGGCCGGGTGGGTGTTATGCCCAGCAGCACGATGGATCCGGCCTCAGCCGCGGTGACCGCCTGCGCGATGGCTGCGTTGAACGCGGCGCCATCGCCGATGCGGTGATCGGCCGGCATGACCAGCATCACCGCCTCCGGGGATCTGCCCGCCAGCCGGTGCGCCGCCACCGCGATGGCCGCCGAGGTATTGCGCGCAGCCGGCTCGAGCAGGATGGTCGCATCGGCCGAATCGATCGCGCCCAGCTGCTCGGCCACGAGGAAGCGGTGCGGTTCGGCGGCCACCACGATCGGCTCCCCGTCGCAGGCCTCGCGGCCTCTCGCTACCGTCTCCTGCAACAACGTGCGACGCCCGGCCAGCGCCAGGAACTGCTTGGGGTAATCGGCGCGCGAGAGCGGCCACAGGCGCGTGCCGGAACCGCCGGCAAGGATCACCGGCACGGCGGTGCTGCGTGAATCGGTCAAGACGAGGGCACTCCGGCTGGCAACGGGACGACCCAGCAGGCTAGCAGTTCTGCAAACCCTCGCTATGGCTGACAGGGCATCCGTCTGGACGCCCGCCGAACATCAGCCCGGCAATCGACTCATCGCCGTATCGATCGCATCCACCACGATGTCGATCTCGGCCGGGGTGGCGATCAGCGCCGGTGCCAGCAGCAGCACGTTGTTGAAGCCGTGCTCGTTGCTGCGATTGGTGCGTCCGATGACGATGCCCTGCTGCATGCAATCCGCGGCGATGGCCATCGCCACGTTTTCGTGCACCGGCTTTCTCGTGTGACGATCCTCGACCAGCTCCAGCCCCGCGAACAGGCCCTTGCCGCGCACATCTCCGATCATCACGTGCTTGTTCTGCAGCGCGTGCAGCTTCTCCAGCAGGTAGTCACCGGTTCGCTCCGCGTTGTCCAGCAGGTTCTGCTCCTCGATGATGTTCATGGTCTCCAACGCAGCGGCCGGCCCGGCCGCGCAGCCGCCGAAGGTGCTGATGTCGCGGAAGTAGCCCATCGTGTCGTCGTCTTCCTTGAACCGGTCGAACAGCGCTTCGGTGGTGACGGTGACCGCGATGGCCGCGTAGCCCGAGGCCACGCCCTTGGCCATGGTGACGATGTCCGGCTTGATGCCGTAATGCTGGTAGCCGAACCACTTGCCGGTGCGGCCCAGGCCGCACACCACCTCGTCGATGTGCAGCAGCACGCCGTACTTCGTGCAGATCTCCTGCACGGTCTCGAAGTAGCCTTCCGGCGGCGTGATGGCGCCGCCGCCCGCGGTGATCGGCTCCAGGCACAGCGAGCCGACGGTATCCGGGTCCTCGCGCTGGATGATCTGCTCGATCCGGCGGGCCGCCTTGACGCCGAAGTCGGCCGACTCGCCGTTCGGGGAGTGGTAGGCCGAACAATGCGGCACCTCGACGAAGCCCGGCGTGAACGGTCCGTAGTGCGCCTTGCGCTCGCCCTGCCCGCAGCTGGACAGCGCGGTGATGCTGCCGCCGTGGTAGTCCTTGTCGCGGTACAGGATCTTGTGCTTGCGCCCGCCGTCCTTGGCCGCGATCTGGCGCACCATCTTGAACGCCTTCTCGTTCGCTTCGGTACCCGAGTTGCAGTAGTAGACACGACTCATGCCCGGCATCTTCTCGATCAGCCGCTGCGCATAGCGGATGCCCGGCACGTTGCCGGCGGAGGCCGCGAAATAGCACATCTCCACCAGCTGGTCTCGCACGGCATCGGCGATGCGGGTCTGCCCGTACCCCAGGTTAACGGTCCACACTGCGCCGGACACGGCATCCAGGTGCTCCTTGCCGTGCTGGTCCCAGATGCGCATGCCGTCACCCCGCACGATGAGCAGCGGATCCTTCTTCTCCAGCGGCTTGTGGTGTGTCAGGTGGTGCCAGACGTGGCGCTTGTCCAGCTCGATCAGTTCGGAGACATCGGGAACGTCGGTACGCTTGTTCATGCAGAACCTCGATGAAGTCGACGGGGTGACTGATGGGCCTGGCCCGCCACGGTCCCCGATCAGGTCGCGCCGGCAAGGAGTCCGCGCGCATACCGCACTATGGGCGCTCCGGTGCAGCGCCCGGAAGATCCACGCACCGCCGTTCGCTTGTACCAGAGCCTGCTACAGCATGACCAGCCAATCCCTGACAGCCGACGGTGAGAACGGATGCGGCCTGAACCGCCCCGAGTGTGTGCTGACGCACACCAGCGGCTGGCTGCTGGCGCCCTGCTGGGCGGACAACGGCGGGGTCAGCTTCGTACACCCGGCAAGGGGTGTCACGCATCACCTGCTGGCCGAGCGGCGGTACGCCCCGTTGGCCGAGCCGCTCCGGCCCAACGGCATCGCGCTGGACGGCCGCGGGCGATTGCTGATGGCCCACCTGGGGGCCGAACGCGGGGCGATCCTGCAACTGCACCCGGACGGCGCGGTCGACACCATCGTGGATACCGTCGACGGTGCGCCCATGCCGCCTGCCAACTTCGTGGTCGCCGACTCGCGGGGGCGGCTATGGATCACCGTCAGCACCCGCTGCGTGCCGCGTGCGCACGACTACCGGCGCGGCGCGCACAGCGGCTTCATCGCCTTGGCGCAACCCGGCTCGAGAAACGCCCGCATCGTCGCCGACGGGCTGGGTTATGCCAACGAGTGCGTGATCGACGAGACACGTGGCCGGGTGTGCGTGAACGAGACCTTCGCCCGGCGCCTGAGCGCCTTTGCGCTGAAGGGCGACGGCTCGCTCGGGGCGCGCTGTACCTTGGCACGCTTCGGCCACGGCAGCTACCCGGACGGCCTGGCGCTGGACGCCGCGGGCGGGCTGTGGATCACCAGCATCGTCAGCAACCGGGTGTTGCGACTGGATCCCGACGGCACGCTGCAGACGGTGCTCGAGGACAGCGATCCGGATCATGTCGCCTGGGTGGAGCAGGCTTGGCAAGACGATGCGCTGGGCCGGGAACACCTGGACCGGGCCGCGGGGCAACGCTTGCGCAACGTATCGAACCTGGCTTTCGGCGGCGCGGACGGTCGCAGCGTGTGGCTCGGCAACCTGCTCGGCGAGGCGCTGCCACGCTTTCGCTGCTCGGTGGCAGGAGCGGGTATGGTGCACGCCAATGCCCCGCTGCACGCCTTCACGACCATGCTCGAGAGCGACCGATCGTGATGCAGCGCTTGCGCATCGCCGTGTTCCCGGGAGACGGTATCGGCGTGGAAATCATGCCGCCGTGCCTGGAGTTGCTGGAGCTGGCCTGCGCACGTGGCGGCGGCGACGGCGGCGGGGCCAAGCTCGATTTCACCACGCTACCCGCCGGTGCCAAGGCTTGGCAGGACAGCGGCGAGGCCCTGCCGGCCGACTCCATGCGGGTGGCGCGCGACAGCGATGCCATCCTGCTGGGCGCCATGGGCGATCCGGCCATCCGCTACCCGGACGGCACCGAGATCTCCCCGCAGCTGGACCTGCGCTTCGAGCTGGGTCTGTACGCCGGCTTGCGCCCGATCCGCAGTATCCCGGGCGTGCCCGGACCGCTGGCGGATCCGCGCGCCGCACGCATCGACTTCGTGCTGGTGCGCGAATCGATCGAGGGTCTGTTCGCGCCGCAGGCACCGGGCAGCCTGCACGGCGATCACGAGGCGCGCGAGACGCTGGTGATCACGCGGGCGAATTCGGAAAGACTGTTCCGCGCCGCCGCCCGGCTGGCGATGTCCCGCGCGCGCGACCGGGCACGCACGGTGGACCCGGCGCAGGCGAGGGCCGGTGGACGGCGCGGCGAGGTGGCCATGAGCGAAGACGCCTACATGGCAACCCCGCCGCGGCTGACCTGCATCGACAAGGCCAACGTGTTCGGCGCCTTTGCCTTCTTCCGCAGGGTATTCCACGAGGTGGCCGGTGAGTTCGGGCTGCGCGCCGATCACGCCTACGTGGACATCATGGCGCTGAATCTGGTCACCCGGCCCTGGGAGTACGACGTGATGGTGACCGAGAACATGTTCGGCGACATTCTCTCCGATCTGGCGGCGGCGCTGGTGGGTGGCATGGGCTATGCCCCCTCGGCCGACATCGGCGATGAACACGCGGTATTCCAACCCTGTCACGGCAGCGCGCCGGACATCGCCGGGCGCGGACTGGCCAATCCGACCGCGATGTTCCTGTCCGGGGCGATGATGCTTGATTGGCTCGGCAAGACGCACGGTAGCCAGGCGGCTCGCGATGCCGGCGAGCGCCTGCGCCGCGCAGTGGACGATGCGTTCCGGCCGGGGGATCTGGTGACCTGCGAACGCGGCGGGCAGGCCGGCACGGCCGAGGTCACCGATGCGGTGCGCCGCGCACTGCTCGCGGCCTGAACGCGGTCCCTATCGCGCCTGCGTCGATGACAAGCCGCCGTTCGATCGTGCTGGTGGGCACCGGCTACTTTGCGCAGTTCCACGCGCGCGCCTGGCAGCGCATGCCCGGCGCAGGGCTGGGCGGCGTGGTGGCGCAGGACCCGGCCGCCGGACGGGCCTTCGTGGCAGAGCACGCCGGCGGGTCGGTTCAGGTACACGATTCGCTGAGCGCGCTTGCCATCCGCATCCGCCCGGATATCGTCGATCTGGTCACCCCGCCGGAGTCGCACGAGGCGCTGATCCGCGAGTGCCTCAGCGCCGCTATCCCGCTGGTGATCTGCCAGAAACCGTTCTGCACCGATCTGGCACAAGCGCAACGATTGGTGGCGGACATCGCCGACTCCACCACCACCGTGGTGGTGCACGAGAATTTCAGATTCCAACCCTGGTACCGGGAAATCCACCGGCTGCTCTCGCAGGGCACGCTCGGCAGCCTGTACTCGGCGCGCTTCGACCTGCGCCCGGGCGACGGCCAGGGCAGCGAGGCCTACCTGGCCCGACAACCCTATTTTCGCGAGCAGCCAGAGTTTCTGATCCGCGAGACCGGCGTACATCTGGTCGATGTGTTCCGCTACCTGTTCGGTGACGTGCAAGGCCTGTTCGCCCGCCTGGTCCGGCTGAATCCGGTGATTCGCGGCGAGGATGCGGGCACGGTGCTGTTCGACTTCGCCGGCGGAGTGCGCGCCACCCTGGACGGCAACCGTCTGGCCGACCACGCCGCGCAAGATCCGCGGCTGGTCATGGGCGAGATGTGCATCGAAGGCGCCGCAGGGGCGCTGCGGCTGGATGGCGACGGGCGCATCCGCCTGCGTCGGCGCGGGGAGCACCGCTGGCGCGAGCACGGCTACCGCTTTCAGGACATCGATTTCGGCGGGGATTGCGTGTACCTGTGCAACGCGCACGTGCTCGATCACCTGAACACCGGCTCGGAGCTGGTCAACACCGCCGCCGACTACCTGGTGAACCGCCAGCTGGAAGCGCTGATCTACCGCTCGCACCGCGAGGGGCGCTGGCTGGCGGCGGACGAGGCTGACGAGCACCCGGCATCCGGGTGACAATGCACCGATGAA
This sequence comes from Endocladia muricata, assembly GCA_032356245.1. Taxonomy (NCBI): domain Eukaryota; phylum Rhodophyta; class Florideophyceae; order Gigartinales; family Endocladiaceae; genus Endocladia; species Endocladia muricata. The sequence goes on from JAUKWC010066717.1 coordinate 33,474, forward strand.
CGTCGCCGTGCACCCCGTCCAGCTTCCACCCGCCCGCTCGAAGGCTGCGGTGTGGACCCGCCTCAAGCGAGAGGCCGGCCGCGCGGTGGTCGATCACCGACTGATCGAGCACGGCGATCACGTGATGGTGTGCCTGTCCGGTGGCAAGGACAGCTACACGATGCTGGACCTGCTGCTGCACCTGCAGCGGGTCGCCCCCGTCAGCTTCCGCATCACCGCGGTGAACCTGGACCAGAAGCAGCCCGGCTTCCCGGAGCACGTGCTGCCCGAGTGGCTGGCCGGGCTGGGTGTGGACTACCGCATCGTCGAGCAGGACACCTACGCGATCGTCACCGACAAGGTACCCCCCGGGCGTACCACCTGCGGGCTGTGTTCGCGGCTGCGCCGCGGCATCCTGTACCGCACCGCCAGCGAGATCGGCGCCACGCGCATCGCGCTGGGCCACCACGCCGACGATGCGCTGGAGACACTGCTGCTGAACCTGTTTCACGGTGGTTCGATCAAGAGCATGCCGCCCAAGTTGCACAGTGACGACGGGCAGCACATCGTGATCCGGCCGCTGATTCGTTGTCGCGAACGCGATATTGCCCGGCACGCCACGGCTACCGGCTATCCCATCATCCCGTGCAACCTGTGCGGGTCGCAGCCGAACCTGCAACGTCAGGCGATGAAGGCCCAGTTGGCCGCCTGGGAGCAGGACGACCCCTCACGGATCGCCTCGATGCTGACCGCGCTGGGCCAGGTGGTGCCATCGCACCTGCACGATGCATCGTTGTTCGACTTCCACAACAACGTGCGCATCGGCTGAGCGCCGCACGCCATCAAGGCGCCTGTCAAGGCGCCTTGATGGCGCCTGCCATGGCGACTGCCGCGGCGCCGACCATGGCGCCGACCACGGGCCCCTACCACGGCAGGCGTTCACCGTCCCAGGCCAGAAATTGCCCGGACGGCTGCTCGTGCAGCGAATCGATTCGCTCCAGCAGGCGCCCGGCGGTGAAATCGGGCGTGAACAGCTTGCCCTCGGCCACGTTCGCCTGGAACGGCTCTGACAGCGCCGTATCGGTCGTGCCCGGGTGCAGCGCGGCGACGCGGATCGACTTTGCGGTGCGCTGCCACTCGATGGCCAGGCATTTGAGCGACATGTTCAGCGCCGCCTTGGAGGCGCGATAGCTGTACCAGCCGCCCAGGCGGTTGTCCTCGATGCTGCCCACCCGCGCCGAGACGGTCGCGAACACAGCGCGTTCACGGAGCTTGAGCAGCGCACCGGCGTGCTTGGCAAGCAACAGCGTCGGTGCGCAGTTGATGCGCATGCTGTCCATCAGGTGCGCGGGATCGAACTGCCGGATCGATTTTTCCGGCCCGTGCTGCTCGTCGTGCAGCATGCCGACGGTGTTGATCAGCCAGTCAAGCCGCGTCAGGCCCTGCACCCAGTCGGCCACGGCAGCTTCATCGGTGACCTGCAGGGCAACCTGTTCAAGCGTGGCACCGGTTCCGGCCTGCAGGTCCGCGTTGGCCGAGCGGGAGACGAGCAGCACCCGGGCGATGTCACCGCGCGCCAGCAGCGCACGGGTCAGCGCACGGCCGATGCCGCCGGCGCCGACGATCGCTACCGTCAGGCCATCGGTGCTCACTCGATGGTGTCGTAACCCTTGGTGAAGCCCGACAACGACAGCTCGGCCGTGATCGGACCCTGGTTGGCC